>VMBQ01004538.1:54040-84855 GCA_007657795.1 Dreissena rostriformis
AGTAGTAGTGGTAGTATTAGTAGTAGTAGAAGTATTATTATTATTATTATTATTATTATTATTATTATTATTATTAGTTGTAGTAGTAGTAGTAGTAGTAGTATTATTAGTATAATAAGTATTATTATTTGTATTATTATTATTATTATAATTATTGTCATTATATACATATTTTTTTATTATTGTTATTATAATTCTTCTTCTTCTTCTTCTCTTCTTCTTCTTCTTCTTCTTCTTATCATCGTTATTATTTTAATTATAATTATTATTATCATTATACATTTAACATTATTTGTATTATAATAACTTAACTTTAAAACTCACAATTAATACAATTAACATAAAGCAAAGACACCTGAAATAAAACCTCAACCTGATTTTCTTATAAACATAACTGGTTTTCCCAAATAACGTTAACAGATAATTTTTGAAAGCAATTCATCGTTTGGAAACCCAGATAAATTAAAGTCGTAATACCGATACATGTGTCAAAGTTCGTAAATGTAGGAACGAAAAATGTAGGATTATTAGTAAGGTTACTAGTGGAAGCACGTACGCTGCATCCTCAAGCAGATACAGTAATGAGCATCACAAATACTAAATATAGGTTACAAATATGATCATTATATTGGTTATAAATAGCCTGCGATAAACCATGACGTGAAAGGTATTACGTGTTTCTGCATCACATTCTTCAGTATTGGAATATGTTAAGTTGTATAATTGACACCAAGTATTGTACTAAATGCCACGAATAATACTAAACTGTCTTTGGAAAGTTTATGATGAATATTGGAAAAAGAAAGTTTCTCTTTTTTGTGATAAAAAATACAATATCTACAAATTAACGATTTGGGTATATTGTCTCGTCAGAAGTGTGCGTATTTGTGAAGAAGACACGCATACACGTTAAGTAATATGAATCGTAAGTTGAGTCAAATTTCGATTTAAAAATATATGTTTGTAGTGTTTCAACTGTTTTGACAAATAGTTTTCTGGTTGAATACGTTTCCACTTGTTTTAAAATTATAAAGCATACTTTGTTGTGATTTTTACGCCACTTAATTTTTAAAAGACCGCTGCATCCACATTTAAATGGAACATTACAAAATCGATGTAATATCGGTTGATAAAAAGGCACAGAGTATAAAAGTAATGTAGAGGGACAACCCAGCGCTTATTTCACTAGACGCAAATAAGATAAACTCGTTTTAAATGTACATTTTTTAAATGATTCGTTCGGTAAAATTGTGTAATGTTGACGTCAAAAGAAAGATTCGAACCTTAATTATAATCAAAATTTGCAATAATTATTATGGGATATAGCATACCTTTCAAACTTATTAAACCATATATCAACAAAATAAGCACATTGTTATCCATTATAAACACGGATTCTATAGAAAGATTCACTACGAATTGAATCAGTCATATATGGCTCTCGGAATGACGGTTTTAATAACTAATGATTATATTTTTTTCTATACTCATATTACAACATGCTTGCGTCAAATACCTCTCTTAAGCACAAGGGCGCTTCATTTAAAGTGTTTTATACAATTACTTTCAAACTTTTTTTGACCCGTTAAATGGTTTCAAATACCCATTGTATGCACTAGAACAATAGATTTGAATATGATCGACAAGTTTGGATTACACATGAGATCTTCGCAAATTGAGCATTGGCTTTGGTTCAAGTATCGGCTTATGAAAAGAATTAAAATGTACTTCAATAAATAAATTATCGATCAATAGAAAAGGATATTTTACTAAGAATAGCTTATCGACAACTTCATTGAATGTGTTCACAAGTATTTAATGATAGCCGCGATAATTTGACAAACACATCAGTGTTTATCATACGATGGTTAAAATATATATAGTTTATTAATTATAGTCTCATCAAATATTCACAATTTGCACAATTGTGCATATACAAAACAATAAGATAAAACATTGGCCATTCATAAAATGAATTATAAGAGACTTATTCTGTGTATCAATGTACTTTACATGACAATCAATAAACACGTTAAAAGCTATTTTGCCACCACCAATCTTACCCATTGTCATACAAATTAGTTGCCGTATATTCTCCAACATTGTGCAGTGTTCAAGTGAGAACATTCAGAAAGAACATTCAACCATCATGGCATACAATGATAAGATGATTAGTGGTGATAATATATACGTCTAACCTATTATAAACTTACAATCAGTTATCAGAATGTAGACAATTGCTCTATATCAGATTGAATGGAAGTAACTTTTCAAACCCTATCGTTAAAATATCTACTTTTTAAGCCCTGAAGAGTCACCTTTCATTTATTAACATTCAAATGCGCTAAGAAGTAAGTTTAGTGCATTATTGTAGTCCCAGCATATACAATGTACTGTAAACATGTCTTTAAAGATTTATAAAATTGATACATTGCATATGGCCACTATACAGCCTTATAAAGGGACTTTGATACACATACATATCAACATATTGTCTGTCAAACCAACTAACCATTGCAAATGATTGTACAAACATAGTTGGAGAATTGGAAAATGAAGTGATGCCTGACATAAAGAGAATATTGGCCTAAATAAAACTACTTGATATTATAATAGTACTAAAGGCAACACTGGATAATTTAAGAATTTGATGTTGAAGAAGAAAGTGTTAACACACATGTCAGCTATTGATACATCATAGTTTTCCAGTTTATATTGGTAGGAAAGGAAGAGAAACAGTTAACTATACAACCTTAAAACAAACTATTCATATCCACAACCATGATGATAACAATTACTTAGAGATTACCATAAAAAGTATTACACACAGGTGAATAAAATACCAGTTGACCAGGTTGTTAAAAATCCTCTGTCTAGTTATTTACATAGATAAAATGAGCGTAATTTAAAAATTTCAAAACAGGATTTGGCAGATATTCTTAGAAAAAGTGGGTCGGAGAACAATAAAATAGTCTTCTCCAACAATGACATATTTTCAAAGTTTGGATTAACTAAACATGCTTTCTGGGTAAGAACATGTGTAATATGGTTGAACACAGAACACTGAAACAGAACATGAGATTCATTTTCAATCGAGTCACAGAATGAACATTTGCGATCATTGACATCTAACTTTTCATAAGGCCCGGTTTCGATCCTAAGTGGTGCTACACCACACCTGAATTTACTAAACGCTGCACGATGATTTAAAGACAGGATCATTTTACAATAAGTTTCAGAACCATAGACGTTTTTAAACAAACAATATTTCCTTAGTTTATTACGTCATTTAATTACCTCGACCACTTCGCTCACGATTAATAGTTGCATGACATGAATCGAAGATAACATAGAAACTGAAAGATAACTCGTGTCCCATATAAGCAATACCTATACCAGATAATAATATTTACGATTAAATGAAGACATCTGATGATATAAAATGAAAGTTTATGTTTCTCTCAAATCCACTAGTGTAAATATAAATTTAATGTAACATAACACGAAAACACTTCAATGTACATTTTTTATAGGCCTTTGTTTGATGGTTGATCCATTCCACGTTCGATCGTTCATGAAAAATAAGACACTCTTGCACTACCAGTTTACATTTGATAATTATAATGACATGTCTAGCCTCTATATTGTCAATAGTTATATTATGCATTATTAGGTTCTAATTGGATTTATATAATTTCTTGTTCTTCAAATAGTACGGATAATATACGGAGGTATTTTACGTTAAATTATTGGAATTGTTGGGGTGCAGTGTTGAAACAACCTTTACTCAGATGCTTATGACTAGCACGTATTGTTTGTATATAAAAACAACTAAATGTAAATTAACACTCGGTATAAGTACTCAATATTATATGTTTTTATTTAGGTATTTTTATATGTATTCCTGGAGGTCTTATCGATTAATTTACTAAACACTTTCGTAAATGCATATTTGCATGTCAGTGAGCATGCTTGGAATATACCGTTTGTAAAAAAAATCATGGTCTTAACAACTTTATCTAAAATAGTCTTTGGCGAAAACACACTTAAATAACGTACCTTAAACGTTTACATACATAAAGAAGCAAACTTATTTAAGGTATTCGCTTTAAGCCACGCTTTCATAACATCTCGCACTATAAACAATGACTCTCTTTTAAAATAAGAAAAACGGCGTGTGTCATGTCTGAAATATTGTATTAGAGGACCAGTATGACCGGTTATGAGATTTCTTGAACCCAATAATACACTTTAGGTGCAATTAATGTAACAATGCCTTGTACATAAGGTTTAAGTTCCATTATACCAATCGACGTATTATCACGAAAATTGGTCGTTCTGGCGTGACTGATTTAAAAGCCGCAAACACACAAACAATTCAAAACGACAAATACCTTAGTTAACAGTTTTTGCGAATATATGTGTTGTTCTTGCACGTTGTCGTATTGGCACTCTTCAAACCCGCCAACACACCACAACGATATGACAGAAAAAAAATATTTTGTCTTGTTTAATAACAATTAAATAACGCGCCTGTTCTGACAACGGCAACGTTTACATTAAAACCAATTGTGAACATGTATTACACGCCATGTCGAACAACCAGTTACGAATTCGACTATTGGAATGACATTGGCTTTCATTAGTTGTAATATACAAGTGAACCCGATCCTCATAGGTTAAAATGATAAAACGGCCAAATGTCCAAGCATTATCTAGCCGTTTCGATGTTTCAGATTTTTCTAGGCCGGTATCCATTTAAAGATGACTCTATTGTCTCTCAACATTGCAATAGCAACATATGCGCCGTTTCTTATAAGAAAATGCCTCTCGCCTGAACGCCGAATAAAACACGGTGTGAGAAGTGAACTTTCGACTTAAGCCCCATACCACTGTAAAGCACTCCAAATTGTTACATTGTAGTTGAGCATCCAAGGAAAGGTGTCCAAACCTTCCAAGCACGCATATAATATGGAAAAGGACAACACATACGTGCCTGGGAGTGCTTAATAGCTTGTTACACGCATAAAAGGGAATTTGTTTTAAAAGGCGCTACATGAATTACGATTAAATACACAATGCTATTTTACGTGAAATATTTGTTATTGAATGGAATGGAAGCAACGGTTGAAGTTTGTCATCTCGTTTGTAAAGCTAAATTAAATATAGCACTTAAATAAGAAGGAATGATATTGTAGGGGAATTAGCTCAAGTGGTAGAGCGCTCGCTTAGCAGGTGAGAGGTACAGGGAAAGATACCCTTATTCTCCATTCTTGTCATCCGCTATGCAAACAACATCCTCATACATTAAACAGGTTCGTGCAAAATTTCATTAGAATCATGTTTTGTTTGTCTCTTAGCCATCAAATATAGCACGCCATGTCCAAAAACGAGTCACGGATTCGAGCATTTATATGACATTGGCTTCCATTAGTTGTAATATACAAGTACATCCGATCTACATATATTAAAAGGATAAAACTGCCAATTGTCCAAGCATTATCAAGCCGTTTCTATGTTTCAGATTTTACTATGCTGGTATTGATTTAAAAATGACTCTATTGTCCTCTCAATATTGCAATAACAACATTTTTGCCGTTCCTTATAAGTAAATGCATCTCGCCTGGAAGCTGACACCGAATAAAACACGGTTTGAGAAGTGAACTTTCGACTAAAGCTCCAAACCAATTTAAACGCAAACCAAATGTTTAAATTGAAATTGAGCATCCACTTAAAGCTGCTGTAAAAGTCTTGCAAAAACACATAGGATATGGCAAAAGACTTCAAAATACCTTTATTGGATTACTAAATATGGTTTTACTCTCCGAAAGAGGACCTCCTTATTACAGGCGCTACATGTGACCACGAAGAAGTACCCAGTGATTAAGTGGTGTTTCACCTTAAATAGTTGCTTTTGAATGAAATGGAAACAACGGTTGAAGTTCATCAACTCGTTTGTTTGGTTAAATGAAATATTGCAATACAAATTAGCAAAAGGAAATTATGTATGGAGATTAGCTCAAAGTGTACATCGCTCAATTAGCATGTGAGCGGAACAGCGTTGGATATTCTCCAGATTCTCCATTCGTTTCATACTTTATTTTTACATCTTACAAATTACTGCTTTGAAAATGAGCAGCGTAGGGATTTGAACATGGAACCGGCAGCTTAGGAAACGGTAGCGTCAGATCCACTGCGCACATTCTGGATGATGGGCAGCAAACACTTTCCATTATAAAGTATTGGTAGTTATTACTATTTGAGGATTACGGCGAATAAAGACAAATAGGATAAAGTCATAGATGGATTAAAAAAAAAGCAATATTGCATTAACCTTTAATGATGTGCCTGACAAATTAATCGTTTACTAAAGCGTGTGCATTTTGCACTGTTGAAAAAGCTGCTTCTAGACCATTATATTTGCATTAAGTTATTTGTATCTGTAACAGTATTTGCAAACTATCATGACCATTAATGTCATATTATATATAATCTTTACAATTAGTTACATTAAACTACAAATGTAAATGAATTTCTAGTCAAACATTAAGCGCAAACTAACGTAATATACGTTTGTTATTCATTATTATAAGTTAATTCATTTCGTGTTTATTCTTGATTTTACATTTTGAATAACCATAAGCAGGTTGTGTAAATGTGTACACATATATGCTTTATTTCTTGTTGTAAAATTCAAATTATGTTTGTGTCATTTTATTACATCTTTACAAATAATGTCATACATTAACACCTTAATTTGAAGAAAAGATGTACGATGATATGTAAGTCAAAAAATATTAGCCAACAATTAAAACCATACATTTGTATTTATTAAGAGTACCCATATACTGCTGTAACAAATATATGAAACGCTCGAGTTGTAGGGTTTTACTTTTCACATAATTGTCGTCGAATCAAGTCGTTCGTGAGTGCTTTTCTGCTGGTAAAACTAATATAACACTTTGTTTCGCCATTAGCCAATATTTGATACAAAACGAAAGTAGTATAAAGCATCTCTTAATTAAACCATGTTCGAGGAAAGGATAATATCACATGCCTGTTGTGTTCCGATGGGTTTATCGCACTTGCAATATAAATGGAAACATACAATCAAGTATTTAAGTTGTGCGTATTGTGTGCGTAAACCAATCGATTTAAACAAAGACGACAACTTTAAATAATATATTATTCTGCATCGTTAATGTTAAAATATGTATTTATCTTACAAGTATTATAAATAAACAGGTTCGTTGCTGTAACCAGCGGTTTTCTAGGTTAGTATACGCCCCTGCGTTGTTGTCAGAGTGCCATTATAAAGAAGCAAATTACACGTCGGATGAGAAAACTAATATATACATAATTAGATTTTAACATCGTCGAACTTGGATTTTGATTTGGCACCCACATGGATCATTGCGTTAATAAATGATCCACTTTTGTACACTCAAGACATCTTGAAGTAGAACAAGCACATAAAGAACAATTGTTGACAAAAGCACATAAGATTAAGATTTGACAATGCACTTTTAAGGTAGGTTGTGTATACACAAGAATTGGGAGGGAGTCTAATCTGTGTTAAGCATCCAGCCAATAAAGAGAAGTTTTGAAAGTGGCCGCTTAAAGCAGGTGGCTGCTTAATTAAGAGGAACAAGTGTTAGACTATCGGTCGGCTTACATCATCATCCTTTTTCCAGAATCTAACACTAAAAGCAAAATAAACTGATACTTGTTTAATGTCTAAATAATGTATATGTACATTGAAGAGCAAATATAACCACATTGTGTAAATGTGAGAAGAAGACATGTGTGTATACATACATACATAATTATAAAAAGTATTATATAGCATACATTTAAACGAATATTACATTAATCATTTTAGGTCGAATTAAATAGCACATAAATCACATGACTCCCAAAGACTATCAAATACTAATCGTATATAACAAATACAAAATGACAGTGTAGAACAGTTGAATCTTAGGAAATACACTTTTAAATTATTCTCAAGGTAGAAAGTCGACACATTTGTAGTTGTAAACTACATGAAGAGATTTTGTAAACATTAAATTAAAGAAGCAAATCATAGCATATCCGCTACCGGTAATTGCATGTATATCCTGTTGCATCTTTTCAAGATTCGGTTTGAATGTTTTAAATTTAGAAAAACCTAATTCCTCTAGAATCACTGACATAGGAGTAACCATTACAGTGCGGCTGTTACTAATCCCACCAGCGACGATTTCAACGCAAACTGGTTGCCCATCACCGTCGTTGACAAATTCACCAAAATCAGCAAATTGCCCGTCTGTTTGCTCTGTTGGCTCAATCCTTAATTGGTTTTAAAGCGTTAATCTGGTAAGTCGAAGATTCCACGGCAAAGTTCTCACTACATTCGGGAAGGTCAATCTTTGCCAGTCAATTATGCCAGTAGTGTAGTTTGTGGAATAGCCAAATTTAACGCATCTTAAATTATCCTCTTGAGGTATGTCTGCTTTTCCAGATGAATAGTTGATATCTTAAATTAAGTTTTGCAACGTGAAATAGTGAAGAGTATAACTAAGTAAGTAATGAAGAAAAAAAGAATAAAAGACAATCAAAAAACAAGGATCGCTTAGAGCCATAAAGCAAAGAAGCAAGCAGGTATACTACCTAACTGTTGTCTCGGGTCTGGAAATCGTCCATCTTCGGGCTTTCGATTTTCTATTGCAATAAGTCCAATCGCACGTCCAGGTAGTGAACAAGTACCTTCTTTGTAAATAACCTCCACAAGTTTACCGATAAAATCTGGAAAACATGGTTGAAAAACCTCCTTTTGGTCTTAAGGCAGGTATTTTCCTATCTGAATTGTACATGCTCTAATTCTGTGTCACACAAAAGAACATGCGCACTGGCTATTCCACAAAGCCCATATTGAGCATGTTCAGCAAATAGTCATAGAGTACCGCTTTTCTCATATCTACGAGAAATACTGCATCCCATGCGGATATTGTCGTGAATTTCGTTTGCATGCCTGACAAATGGTAAAAACACACCTTCACGAACATGTACTGAAATTCTATCGTATTTCTTTTCAAACGGAACCTCTTCAATTGGAATACATCCAGGCTTCGCATGTACATAAAATTCTAAATATGCTTTAACATGACTTGTTTCTTCAGTCTCTTTATTATTGACTTGGCGCATGCATCCTTGAATAATACTGAGATATTTATGTTTGAAAAACAATTCAGGGGCATGCGTTTTAATGCACTCTCTCAGTCTATTGATTTCTTCATCCGTTTTTCGCATATTGCTTTTGTGATCAATACCAGTTGTTTCATCGTTCTTAAATTGAAGCATTTTTATATCGTATTCGGTTTCAATGTGTTTAAGGTAAGTTTCTACCGCATGCTTGTCCTGATCATTCTCAATGGTAACCACAAATGTTACATTGTTAACAGCATTCAGCTGATACGCACAGTACACGTATTAAACGCCTTTAAGTGAACGTATTTCATTGCAGATCATATCACACTCCAATTTAAGCTGTGGCGACTTAAGTCCGAAACGTTTTCATAGGTCTTGAAGAAGTTCTAGTCGTGGTAGTTTTTGCAATGAAGCTGCAACCTCTACGTGCTATTGTAGTTCGTATTGTTTGCCTTAGAAATGAAATATAGTATATGCATTATACATATTTCTTTAAATGTGTTGTGTATCTTTTCTTATGTGTATATTGTGTGCAATATGACATTTTATATTTCCTGTCAATTTTAGTCCTAGGTTGTACAAATATATATCTGCCTTTTTGTGAAACCGCATTGTCCAAAAAATAATTATAATTCAATCTGTTTTGGAATAAATTTGAAATATAATTAATTACAATCAATCTATAACATTACAACAGCAATTATTTATGGGTACATGCTTTGTTTATGTCATCAATATAAATAGTTTTATAAGATATGTAACGAATTTAAACATCGTTAATTTCTATTATGACTTATTTTCACTTTCTTGTCCATGAGTAACATACATGTCATATGTTTAATGTAACTAACATATACGTTCGGGTTTGCTAAGATCTGTTAAAAAGGCCTCCCAAGCGATTGTTAAGGTATTTATTTCAGTTTTTGTAAAAATCGTATTACGTGAATTTGACAAATAACAAACATTATATATGAATTATTTTTGATAAAACCGCTAAACTAGTGATGTTCAGAACCGTAAATTGGGTTATATTGCTGACTACATATCATCGATCTTTAAGGAAGTGTCCTTTGTAGGCTCAAGTCCAAACAATGTTTGTTAATGTAAACAACAGTCGTTGACGACTTCGAATGATGACAGATCGAAGGTTACTAAAAAGGCTAAACATAATGATATCCTTATATTATATCATTAGATTAATACGTCCAGCTGACAACTGATGACAATTGCGTTAAAAAAGTTGCTTTGCTCTATGAACTGAACATAAGAACAATACCACTCAACAGTAAAAATACACGAACCGAGTTTGAATCAATCCAAGGTAAATTTTACCTTGCAAAATGGCAGCTTGACACCATCAAATTGCTTTTGACACAACACAAATCTAACTTAACTAAAACTAATGTCATAAGGCCTCAACGTAATGCCAAAATCAACTCAATCTTGTCAACTGAACTCATTAATATGCCCATTCGACTTAGCTCGGTGTCATAGAAACTTAACATAATGCCATCTTTACCCAACATTAGGGCGAAGTTACTACTCATTATGCCAATATGACACAACACAATACTAACTTGACTAAACCTTTTACCAACTTGACTCAACAGAATGAAACCCTGACTCAACTTAAAGCACAATTAATCCAACATAATGTAAAATTTACTCATAAAAATGCCGGATGGACTCAACTAAATGCGAACTAACAACACATATCAGTTTATTTCAACAAAAGACAGTTTTGGCGTTCCATATTCTGACTATACTGGTACTCGAACGCAATCAATATATTTGTAGATTATTGCGACATACCGTCATCGTTGCTGGCAAATATAGATAAGTCCACTGCCATTTCCGAATTTGTCACTGAAATAAAAGTAAAAATAAAATATTAAACTGTTGTGTTTAATACATGCATTCAGAGAAAGGTATTGCTTAATGTCCAAGAAATATTAGAAAACATTTTTTTTTTTATTTCATTATCAACCGAAAAGTTGGAACGCGAAACCTTATGACAAAAAAAAAACCTACTTGTACTCTTTTTCAGCTTATTTTGGGTCGGATGCTTTTGATGTCGGTTGTTCTTCACACTTTGCGGACTCTGAGTGGACGTCGACCAGGACGATTCAATTGGCATTGTGTGATAAGCAGTCATTATATGAAGCGATGGCACTTGCTGTTTAAGATCTGCGTCTGAATTGTCATCGCTGTTGTCCATGCGCACCGGTGGAATCTCGTCCAGTGGACGCCAATCCGGAAAAAACAATGTTCGCCCAGGATGAAATGGATTCTCCTCGTCTTCGAAGAACGTTTCCGGTCCCATTGGCGCTTTTACGAGCGACTCCAGTCGGTGCATGACGGGGACCGGTTTATTAATAAGTAAAACAATTATTGGCCAGTTATTAAACTGAAAAAAAAACAGCACAATGTTTGTTTATTAAGGCATAACAAACTACATATGGTATTTTATTCTAAAATGTTTGCGAAAGGTATACGCATGTATATTGGAAAATGGAAGTTTTTATTTTCTGATAAAAATTACAATGTCGACTGTGTTGGTTTACCCTTTTAATTAGCATATTTTGGCATCTGAATTGTGCGTATTCGTCTTTACTTATAATGGTGTAAATGTAAACACTTGAATCTGATGTCGATATTTTTCTTTAATTTCTTGCTATTGTTTCATTTGTAATGACACACAGTTTTCTGATGAAAAAACGTTTCCACTTGTTTTGCAATAATACGTCATATTAAGGCCACTATATTTACTCGATGATTGATTCTTATATGAATTGTTCAGACACCTTGTAATAAACAATTTCAAAATTGCTTTCGTATCTATTGATTAAAAGGTACCGAGAGTAAAGTTAATGAAAGTGACAACACAGCCCTCAACTCATTTGACATAAATATTATCTAAGAGCAAGCTATTGATATATTCTTTTTTTCATGTGTATACGTCAAATTACTCGTGCTAGAAAATTATATAAATATTTGCATGAGCACGCAGATTCGGAAATAATAAAAAAAATATGTAATATAGTAAACCGTGTAGACTTATCACCGCACACATCGATAAATTAAGCACGAAGTTATCCATTCTAAACACGGATTGTAAAGACAGATTTAACAACGAATACAATCTTTCTTATGTGACTCTCAAAAGTGTAGGCAACAGTCACTAAAGGTAAAGGGATCGTATTTGGAAGCTAACGTTTGCGAATATTATCTGTGTTTATTACAGATGCTATATTTCGCAATAATCTTATTTCAAAATGTTTTTTTCTAATACCTCTTTATGCACAGAGACAATACATTCTATTGTCTGTGGAATAAGTTGCAAACTTTGTTCAAAAGATCGGAAAGATAGTTTTCAACATTTACTTTATAAAGAAGGACAATACACCTCAAGTATTCTTTTAATTAGTTTTAAACTTTATTGGAATGGCTTTGGGTTAAGTATCGGCTTAAGAAAAGAAGAAAAATATACGTCCCTGATTAAAATATGGATAAACAGGTAAGGACATGTTTTTCTAAAAGTTTCAGTATAGCCAATCACAACTTATTGAACGTGTTAATAAGTCATCATGATATCCGCGATAATTTAACTAATGCAGCTGTGTTTATTACAATGGTTCAAATAATATTAATCGGAGATCAAACACAGAAACTGTAAAACAAATGTCCCCAGTGTGCAATACAAATGCAAAGCTTTAACTTTAGTACTATAAATTCTAAATTATACGACAAAAACGATATCGAAAGTATTTATAATAAAACAAAACTGTATGTGGACAAATGTTTATCTTAGTCATCTATTAAAGACTTATCCGACTATTATAATAGACTTCATATCTTTGATATAGTTCAGATTTTTTTTTATAAATATCAGTTTATCAAAACATAACTGTATGACATTTATTGGGGGTGTTTCGTGGTTTGTAACTTATGACATTTCTATACAACTCATTTGCGTAAAGGTTATTATATGAAAAATACAAATACAATTAAACATTTAAAAAAACAATATTCATACATACCAGCAGTGTATGACTATCTAATGAAAATGCACAGAAGAAGATGTGTTTAATTGCGACATTCGTATTAAGTCTGGGGGGAAATATGGGCCAGATTTGGGCATTCCTAAAGTGGTTTAACCTCCATGCTATGTTTTGTATTGACCGTCAAGGCTGGTTTCAGCTGTATTTAATTGTGTTTGTGTTTGAGGTACTCTTTTGTGCTGTGTCGAATGTTGGGCATTTGATCTCTTGCTAGAATTCAACGGACCTCATATGAGTAATACTATATCTCTCATGCAGGTGGTACGTGGTTTGATTTCATTCACATTTTAATGTTAACAAAGTAAACAAATTAAATCTCTAATTGCATTTTCAGGAGATCATTCCTTTCTTCACTTACATGTCCTTTATTGGAGCAAGTTACCAATTGACAGACATTCAGGCACAATATAAAATACATGACGAAAACAAACGCCACGGAAAAAGGGGTGACCTCCTGTGAACGGTATATGAAATGTATAGTCTGGGGCTGTGGGATTGAACCGGTATAAGCGTGCCCACAGCTCAAAGACAGTCGCACATTTATTTTAAAAAAAAGGTAAACCGCCATTAAAAAACATTCGTCTGAAATGTTGCACCTTAAATTGTAACATGAAATAAAAAAGTATTCTTTTACTGAGCCCGCGCGGTTCATTTTGCTAGATTAGATATGTGTTGAGACTAGTGGTTTTTCCTATTCATGTTGGTTGAACAAACATATGTTACGACACAGACATAGTTGTTCTGATAAAGTCCATAACATATAATTTTGCAAATGCATTTCGTTCAGGGACGACGGATTCAGGCTATTAATTGACGCCCAAATGAGTTTTGGGGAAAATAAAAAATATTTCTAAGCTGACCGAATGACACAAATGGTTGCATTTCCCTTATTTTATAATCCATGAGTGAACCACAAATACACACAATATAGTGGTACTTTGTAACAATTATGAACACACGTCAATAACAAACCGCACGAGATAGCATAGGGATGAAATTATTAACAATATATAAAGATTTAAATGCGTTTGGTAGAAATATGCAATGTCCATAGACAACATACAATTATATATTTTGCGAATTTCGTTCGTATCTGTTTATATCGAGCTGGACTAAATATTTCAATTTATTTTTCGCTACCTCGCTTAATATTCCTGTAAAATATTTAATTTTGTTTACAGTATTAGGTCATTAATTAAATACATGTCGACAGAAAATTAACAAAGTATCATGCTACTCGTTTTCCGATTCCGTATGAGGATACTAGCCGGACTACATTTTTTGTATATGATGTCTGTACACAGCTTGGTGTATTGTACATGCGCTTTTTCTAACCACGCTCGAGGCTCCGCCATAACACAAAAAGTGTACATACAATTGGAACAATCGACTATTTCGTACATAAACAAAACGTCGCTTATGTTAATATCGCGTTTTTCTGTGCTCAATATCATGAAACATCTTCAGATTTTAATATGCGATTGGTATATATAAAGAGCCATGATGATTTAAAGAGTATTATAATACCTTGAAAGCTTTTCAGATTGAAATAACAGAGTTGAATGATAAAGGACCCTTAAGAGTTAGAACAATAAAAAATCAGAGGATGAAACTCAAGGTTTAGAATACTATGCTTCAATGTCCAATACAAACATTTGATTGACATCTATGTTTACGTAATCATGCTGGCTTTTTATAAGGCCATATGTCATATTTAAGAATGCAAGTAACTTAGCAGATGGTGCACACACACAAGGTTAATGTTTACATTATTGCTTCTGTGTTTTATCCCATTAATAATTTAGATCAAGTCCACAGTGCTATCAATTAATATGTTGCACGTATTCCCGTGATTTACGCAACGGAAAAAAAATGGTATTAAAAAAGAATAAAACTATTTTGGGGAAGGACACAACTGCATTATTTTTCATTCAACGAGGAATTTAAATGTCTACCTAGTTGATCATTCAATGTATTATTTGAAAAGTAAAATGAAGAAAAAGCTACTTTTTGTCTGCATAGTATAATATTCTTGTTTGTAAACATTGTTGAGAAGCTAACCGTGTTTTATAATATTTATGATGATATTAAGCAGACTTAAAGTGTAATGTCCTTGTGCTAGTTTTGCGGTACATCAATCAACTATTTTTTTACATAAGGCATTAACATATGTATCTTCGTCGATAATATCCTTTATAATACATATGTATCGAAGATCATAACTAATAACAATGACTAAATTGTTGAATAACAAAAGATCATTTAAGATAAATCTATTGTTTTAACAAAGTAGGGTAAGTTTGAGGCTATTTATGATTTGGCAAAGAGTGCTTTGGAATAGTTCATGACTTTAATCAAGTTTGGGTTTTGTGTTACAAAACAAATGGCGGTATCTGTGATCAAAACAGTTAACATATTTTATGCTCTCATGCCGTACGCGTGTTATATCAAACACTTTTGAAAATCTTAATTGCCAGGTTAAAGACACATCAACTAGATATCAAGCCAATCGTCAAGATGGCTTCATCACGAACGTTCAATGTAGCCTCTTGGTTAGTTTTAGAATCAGTTTTGGTTATACATAGTATTTGAGCAAAGTTGAAAAAAGAACAACAAACATTATTAACTACACATACTAATTTTGTGCGAAAATAGTATTAATCAATACCGACTCACTGTCAAAATATTCTGCATTATTGTTTGAAAGTGAGATTTTTCTAAAGTTATCATACTCAAACATTTGTGGATTTCTTGGCCGCTTTTATGCTTGGAATGCATTTGTTATTTAACAAGTCAAGTCAAGTCAATTATTGGCAAACACATTTGTACATAGCCAAAAAACATACATAAGACATGTAATTACGGTGTAAATAAATGCATATTCAACAATTGTGATGAAAAGCATGGTGTATATGATGGACATGAAATAATAATAAATGGTTGTGTGAATGTTGACAAAAAACAAAACAACAATAAACAATATACATATATACATAAATAATACTAATTGTGACTAGATCTTAGATCAAAGGCCATTCTAGTAAATTTAGCTAGGTTAATTAATGTCTTTCTATTCGAAGTAGCCATCCGTTGCTTAAATTTTATAATAGAAGACCAGCGTAAATAATATTAAGGTAACACTAGTTTTCTTAAATCTCTATACAATGGACAAATTTACAAAAAATGGTATTCATTCTCAATTACACCTATATTACACCTTGTACATACTCGTTCACTTCTTGGAATATGTCTATATCTACCAACACTTAATATATATATACATACAACATAATAACACTTTTATGAGTACAATTTAGGAAACAAAATGCCATTGTTTATTGCTCTAGCAGAGTTTGTTGAATACCCAAGCAGGAAAAGTGTATTAATCACGACAGGAAAAGATTGTTCTGGTAATAAGTCATCAATTGTCGATTAAGATATCTGACATTCCCTGAATAAATATTCTAAATTTCCCTAACTTTATTTACGAATGAACATAATGATTCATCGGACATTCTTAATTTATGTAAAAGACTATTTTTTTTATAGGCATCATGTTATTTGATATGTGTTAGGACCAATGATTTCCTGGGAATCGCTTATTGATGTGACCTATATTCCAATAATTCCTAAAAGCAAGTGACGTCTATGTGATGAATTCCATTAAAACATAACTTATATTCATATCATTATCGACGTCGTAGTATGCTAAAATGTTCTCTTATAGATTCGTGCTTGACAAGGTATCAATAATTTCATTACACTCCGTTCAGAATATCATTTAATGTCATCANAAGGACCACAAAGGTGCGTATGATAAAACTGCAATACTGCTGCAGCTTCTGAAGTTTCACTTCTTTATATTACATTATTGTTTCTGTGTTTTATCCCATTAATCATTTAGATCAAGTCCACAGTGCTATCAATAAATATGTTGCACGTATTCCCGTGATTTACGCAACGGAAAAAATGGTATTAAAAAAGAATAAAAATATTTTGGGGAAGGACACAACTGCAATATTTTTCATTCAACGAGGAATTTAAAACTCTACCTAGTTGATCATTCAATTTATAATTTGAAATGAAGAAAAAGCTACTTTTTGTCTGCATAGTATTACATTCTTGTTTGTAAACATTGTTGAGAAGCTAACCGTGTTTTATAATATTTATAATGATATTAAGCAGACTTAAATTGTAATGTACCTGTGCTAGTTGTGCGTACATCAATCAACTATTCTTTGACATAAGGCATTCACAAATGTATCTTCGTCGATAATGTCCTTTATAATACATATGTATCGAAGATCATAACTTATAACAATGACTAAATTGTTGAATAACAAAAGATCATTTAAGATAAATCTATTGTTTTAAAAAAGAAGGGTAATTTTGAGGCTATTTATGATTTGGCAAAGAGTGCTTTGGAATAGTTCATAACTTTAATCAAGTATGGGTTTTGTGTAACCGAACAAATGGCAGTATTTGTGATCAAAACAGTTATATTTTATGCTCTCATGCCGTACGGGTGTTATTTCAAACACTTTTGAAAATCTTAATTGCCAGGTTAAAGCCACATCAACTAGATTTCAAGCCAATCGTAAAGATGGCTTCATCACAAACGTTCAATGTAGCCTCTTGGTTAGTTTCAGAATCAGTTTTGGTTATACATAGTATTTGAGCAGAGTTGAAAAAAGAACAACAAATATTATTAACTACACATACTAATTTTGTGCGAAAATAGTATTAATCGATACCCACTCACTGTCAAAATATTCTGCATTATTGTTTGAAAGTAAGATTTTTCTAAAGTTATCATACTCATACATTTGTGGATTTCTTGGCCGCTTTTATGCTTGGAATGCATTTGTTATTTAGCAAGTCAAGTCAAGTCAAGTCAATTATTGGCAAACTCATTAGTACATAGCCAAAAACATACATAAGACATGTAATGACGGTGTAAATAAATGCATATTCAACAACTGTGATGAAAAGAATGGTGTATATGATGGACATAAAATAATGATTAATGGTTGTGTGAATGTTGACAAAGAACAAAACAACAATAAACAATATACATATATACATACATAATACTAATTGTGACTAGATCTTAGATCAAAGGCCTTTCTAATTAATTTAGCCAGGTTAATTAATGTCTTTCTATTCGAAGTAGCCATCAGTTGCTTAAATTTTATAATAGAAGACCAGCGTAGATAATATTTAGGTAACAATAGCTTTCTTAAATCTCTATACAATGGACAAATTAAAAAAAAAATGGTATTCATTCTCAATTACACCTATATTACACCTTGTACATTCTCGTTCACTTCTTGGAATATGTCTATATCTACCAACACTTAATATGTATACATACAACATAATAACACGTTTATGAGTACAATTTAGTAAACACAATGCCATTGTTTATAGCTCTAGCAGAGTTTGTTGAATACCCAAGCAGGAAAAGTGTCTTAATCACGACAGGAAAAGATTGTTCTGGTAATAAGTCATCAATTGTCGATTAAGATATCTGACATTCCATGAATAAATATTCTAAATTTCCCTTACTTTATTTACGAATGAACATAATGATTCATCGGACATTCTTATTTTATGTAAAAGACTATTTTTTGTATAGGCATCATGTTATTTGATATGTGTTAAGACCAATGATTTCCTGGGAATCGCTTATTGATGTGACCTATATTCCAATAATTCCTAAAAGCAAGTGACTTCTAAGTGATGAATACCATTAAAACATAACTTATATACATATCATTTTCGACGTCGTCGTATGCTAAAATGTTCTCTAATAGATTCGTGCTTGACAAGGTATCAATCATTTCATTACACTCCGTTCAGAATATCATTTAATGTCATCATATGTGTACTCGATCAAGAGAATTGTTTACAGATTGACCTAATGACGATTTGCCAACTTTTAGACACAGATTTTAACAGTAAAAGAACACTGTACACCAGGGAACGAAATAAGATCAAGAACGTAAAGATTTTGCAAACACAGCATCGTTAAAGAGTAATAACTTTTTGAAATGTATTCTCTTATAAAACGTTACAACAGCGAAATGATGGAATAATTCGAACTGTTTCGTTGTTTTTAATAAGTTGTGCAACATCACGTAAATTGCTACATAAAGTACAAAACCTATAACATATTTAACCGTTAGGATGGCCTTTTAACCCGAGTGAAACTGGTTAGAAGTCTCTGTATGGCTAATTTAATTGTATTTTAAGTGTTAAATTCAAAAGTGTGTTATTGTTTACTCGAGCTTTCATATCTTATATGTAAATCGAAGTCATTAAATAACAAACGTCACTATGAGTTCACTATGCGTGAACTATACCATTTCAGGAGTCAATTGTGTATTTACGAGTAAATACGATCTTTTTGATATGTATTGAATAGTTGTATTTTTATATATTAATTCGCAAACTTAAACCTATTCAACAAACTGCAGAGATTGCAGTCCAAATACATTTAAAAAAAACACGGTTTCATTACTTATGCATACATTTCAGCGCTAAATAAATGATTGTAATCATTCAATTAACAAATCTCAACTAAGACGTTCCAGTTGTAAATTGTGGTTGAAACGCGCTTATACAGGCAAAGTCGTTGCAATCATTTGGAGCAAAATAACCGAAGAAATAGTTGCATATAATATCGCCCTCACGGAGTCAGCTGCACTAGTGCCCCGTCCCTTTCCGAGTTACAATAGTCTTTGCTGCACAAACATACCGTTGAGTTCTGGTCAGCTTTGTTGCATGAGATTTCATCCTTCGCGCAGATTCGGGAAACGACTGTAAACATACATAAACAACAACCTTAAATATAGCAGTAAATAAAAAAGTATCTCTAATCGCACTGGTTGTATATACTACCATTTGAATTATAGTTTCATTCCGGATCTTAATATGTCTTAAGATAAAAACATAATTAGGTACACACAACGCTGATCCGTTTGATGCACCGATGGAAGTTTTATTTCTATACGTGTAGTTTATTTTATACATTATTAGCGGTACTCTCTGGCTTGTATCACGCAATTAGCGAGGTTTTTCAACTTCTAAAGCATTCGTAGGATTAACTGGTAAAAGTGACGTTATGTACTTTGCTGTGATGTAAATGTAGTCAGTGCAATCTATACATATTGTCACGGAATGTAATGCATCTATGTACAATCATTTTTATTTCGTTTTATATAGATAAGCTTAATTACGTAAACAACTTATAACATACTCCTTTACTAACATACATAGTAACGAGCAATTACACCGTTATGTAAATCATATTGCTCAATAAAGTGTTCAACATTTAATAGCACATTGTCATACTGTGTAACAAAACAAAATTTGAGCTATAATTAGTCACTTAGTCACTGTGTCATAAGAAATTTCTTTGTGCTCTTGACAACTGACAATCAACAATCGCAATCGAAACAATTATTAAGCGTTTGTAAAGCATTTCATCGATAATTAAGGCAAAACGTGTATAAGCGACAAAGTGTTCTTAAAACGTAATTGATTCAAAAGCATTTGTGGTGTTGTGAAAACGATTTTGCTTTTGCTTCCCGGATTCAATCATCAGGACAGGCACATTTTTTATTTTATCTTTTTCGTTATTATACTCCTTAAAACTGTAACAAATAATACAGTTCTGTAAGCAATTTATTTAAAGGAGATTTTTCAATAATACTAAAATCTGTGAACAAGTCCCTGTAAAGTGTATTGCTCCCAGCATTTGAAATTATATTTTACCACACAGTTGGATTTCATTCGAGAAACACTCATTGTAAGAAACCAGTAACAACAGAACAGACCTCAGTGACATATTTACTCACCGCCTTTTGATATATAACTGATTTTGAGACACGATATGCAATCTCCAGCAATCAAATATGTTTGGGAGTTCTTGTCCTCGATATCGCAGAAGTCACCGGTCTTGACCCCGATGCAGACTGCACATTTAACTGCCTCCACGTCGGCAGCTGAAAGAATTAGTATATATATATATATATATATATATATATATAATAGTTTTATCCTCATTATCCTCATTATTATTATAATTATTATAATTATAATTATAATTATATACTATTTATACTATTTAATAATACTTATTATTATTATTATTGTTGTTGTTGTTGTTGTTATAATTGTTGTTGTTGTTGTTGTTGTTGTTGTTGTTATGATTATTATTATTATTACTATTATTATTATTATTATTATTATTATTTTCAACATTTCGGGACAACTGTTTTCTTTTAACAATTTTTTATTCATTATTTATTTATACAAGAAAAATGTATAACACGCATTAAGTTATAGCCGTTAAAACAATAGAAACACAATACCACAACCATATATGTCGAAATTAGTACACGAAATAGTAGCAATATACATACTTATATACGGTTCGACAAATTGATGAAAGTATAAACACTCATGTTTAGACTACAAATATAATGATTTATGTTAGAAATCTGTTTTAAGAAGGGTTTACAAGTTTCTATTTGATCTTTATTGAAAGCAACTATTTCCTAAACGTTTATCTTATTCTGAAGATATGTATGAAACTATTTCTTATTGGGTATGCTTTTTTTAATTCGTATTTCTAAAACTTTTTGCCACAAATATGATACAATTAACAATCTGTAACATTTTTGAATGAACAACTGAAACGTAACAGAAGCTGCCATGTTAATAATCATATTTCCATATTGTAATTGCCTTAATATGACTGATTTGCTTCGTCATTACGAATTTTATGTGATTAGAGTACATATTCTGGCTGTTAATAACTTATGGTTTCAGATCTCAGCTTCTCTTTTCTATCTAGTGGCACACTTTCAATGAGATAATAGTATTTACAAAATCACTGGTTGTTAACCCGTACATGTTTCTTTAATTGCACTCTGGATTATCGACCTTTATTGCATAAAATGCCTCTGGTTTAACAGTCGCCATTTTGAAGAACTACTTCCGAACACAACAACAACAATAATTATTGGCAAATGCCTGAGAAAATGTTTAAATTATTAGGAAGCTCGATTATTACAATTGAATAAAATGTTAATTTTGCAAATTAGAGAACTTTACTAATATGTGGTACCGTTATTTACCACATAATTTACCATAAAAATTTAATGTCTTTATTAAAAAAAAAGGGTTAACATATTTTATTGAAACAACTGTTGAGTATTTTGGCGTAAAAATTTGGCATAAATGGCTGCTCAATATGCCAAGAAATGACATGGAGGTATCATAAATTGTCGTCTGCCACATGTGGTTTATGCAGGGACCCAAGTATAGGCCCCTAATTTTATGACACCATGTTTTGTTTGTAATTTCCTGGACAGTACCGATCATAACGAGATAATCGGTTTGTGATGAACAAAGGGGCAATTAAACACCACGTTAAACATTCTGAAACAAAGAATGTCAAAATTGGTGTGAACTATTTAATAAAAACAATTGCATTTATCACAGGAAATTATTTTATGTGTATTAAGGTAAGTTTTTACAGACATATACTGGTTCAAATCAGCTACTATATGTTGCGTACATAAAATCGATCTATTTGATGTTTGTTTTCATCTTTATTTGTATTCGTTAATAAAATTTAATTTATTCTGAAAGAATTTCCATTTATGAGTAAATTTGTTCTAAAAAATGGTCGCGAAGATGTGCCAAGTAGAGAGATTGTTTTGGTAACCCCATTCCTAGCTCATAGATTGTGTTCAATTCCCGAGTTCGTTGTCAGTAAGAAACAAATAATAACAACAATATGATCGTTCCAAAAATGCATTTCATTGCATGCTTATGTTTTATTCAGACATAATTAGTAAAATTATATTTGATATAGTGCTTGATTATCAATAAAAACGATGATTATGTCAACCGTCTCTATATATGCGCATATATGAATTCCACCTCTTTTTGCCAACCAGTGGGCGAAGTTTAAACTTTGCATTTGCGCGTGACGTCACTCGTCAACTGGTCTATATGATTTATTTTTTTAAGACAAAGAAGAATGAGAAGCTTTAAACAGTATCAAAAGGGCACAGTTCATATTGGGAGTATCAACTTTTGTATTATTTATTTTTGTTCATCAATTTCATAATTAATGTAACATGTATAACAAACTGGAAGTATTTTTTTATATTTAATGATAACATTTGTTTGGTCATCCAGAATTGTCTAAATCCAGGGGTGTTTACACACTGCAGTTTTCTCACTGATTGTGGTCTTGCCTGATAATGAGCCTCACAAGGTTTCACAGAGGAGATGACTAATGATGTTCATCAGTCGTTCATAATCCAGTTCACCTGTAAAAAAACATCTTGCAAGTTATAATCAATGACAAGTAAATGTAGTTATCACTCATGCATATGTAGAGGAATGCACAATTAAACATGTAAGCATTCATACTTATTTATATATAGTAGTGCACATGAGATGATGAATCATTTTCTAAATCTTCATTTTTGAAGCAACAATTGCAACATTTTATTATATAATGNTATAGCATTGCACATTTGGGATATTTAAAAAAACAGCAAAACAATAAGAAGTAAGGGTAGTGTAGGGGAATTAGCTCAAATGGTAGAGCGCTCGCTTAGCATGTAAGAGGTACAAGGATCGATACCTTGATTTTCCATTCTTTTCATCCTGTAACGATTGTTTGTTTGTTTCTTGTCCGCGCAATCAAACATCGGTGTTCGTAAAAAGGTGTGCAGATTTACATTCAAACCATGATTGTGGTTTTGCTTTTCTCTCTCTTTACAATATAGTACTGCTTTGACGGGGAATTTTTTACTTATGAGGCATTTGAAAGCTTCAATAAGATTTTCTAGCAGAGCGAGGTTTCGATCCTCGGACCTCTGGATTATGGGCCCAGCACGCTTTAACTGCGCCACTCTGCTATTGTTTCAATGGTAACTATACGATTTGTATTGAATGCAATGGAAACAAAAACGAAAGCTGACAAAGTATCATTCCAAAGTCTCCAACCTTCAAGCAAGACAGGGAATTTATAGTAAACAACATTGTTTTTCATACCGAACGTACAATGAAATAATATTCAAAATTGAAGACATGGCCAGATCCCATACAGATAATTTTATCTTCAAATAAATAGTATTGATTTATATAGATAGTATAGCATTGCGCATTTGGGGTATTTAAGAACAGCAATGCAATAAGCAGTAAGGATAGTGTAGGGGAATTAGCTCAAATGGTATAGCGCTCGCTTAGCATGTGAGAGGTACAGGGATCGATACCCTGATTCTCCATTCTTTTCATCTTAAACTATTGTTTGTTTGTTTCTTGTCCGCACAATCACACATCGGTGTTCGTAAAAGATGTACAGAATAACATTCAAATCATGATTGTGTTTTTGCTTTTCTCTCTCTTTTCAATACAGTACTGCTTTGACGGAGAATGTTTTACTTGTGAGACTTTTAAAAGCTGCAATAAGAATTTCTAGCAGAGCGAGGTTTCGATTCTCGGACCTCTGGGTTATGGGCCCAGCACGCTTTCACTGCGCCACTCTGCTCTTGTTTCAATTTTAACTTAACGATTTGTTTTGAATACATTTGAAACAAAAACGACAGCTGACAAGGTTTCATCCCAAAGTCTCCAAACTTGAAGCAAGTCAGGGAATTTATAGTAAACAACAATGTTTTTCATACCGAACGTACAAAGCAATATTCAAAATTAAAGACATGGCCAGATCCCATACAGATAATTTCATTTTCAAATAAATAGTATGGATTTATAAAGAGAGTATAGCATTGCGCATTTGGGATATTTAAAAAAACAGCAAAACAATAAGCAGTAAGGGTAGTGTAGGGAAATTAGCTCAAATGGTAGAGCGCTCGCTTAGCATGTAAGAGGTACAGGGATCGATACCTTGATTCTCCATTCTTTTCATCCTCTAACGATTGTTTGTTTGTTTCTTGTCCGCGCAATCAAACATCGGTGTTCGTAAAAATGTGTGCAGATTTACATTCAAAGCATGATTGTGGTTTTGCTTTTCTCTCTCTGTACAATATAGTATTGCTTTGACGGGGATTTTTTTTACTTATGAGGCATTTGAAGCTGCAATAAGATCTTCTAGCAAAGCGAGGTTTCGATCCTCGGACCTCTGGATTATGGGCCCAGCACGCTTAAACTGCGCCACTCTGCTCTTGTTTCTATGGTAACTTCACGATTTGTATTGAATGTTTTGGAAACAAAAACGACAGCTGACAAGCAATCAGGAAGTCCTCAATTCGATGTCATTTCGGGAGCATGCTCAAAACTATTCCATAAAAACCAAGTACTGGTTACACCAATTAACTAAATACACAAATTAATAAAATCTCCTATTAAAACATATTTTCTTTCTTAAATCTCTTAAAATGGAATAAGACAATGACAAATTTATTAGCCAAGAATAACAAAAAAACTTATGCATTCGACTTTAGTGTTAAAGTATTAAAGGGACTGTAAACCACGAATGACGAAAAAAGAAAAGAAAAGTGAGCGGACAACATTTGGAAACTTTACGGTCTATTGGACATGTTGTTCGCTTACCATTATAAATGTATGGTATTTTACATAGAAATCTGTATAGACCACCAAGCTGGTGAAGCAAGTTTTCTTTTCAGTTTCCGTACATCATAACAACGTCTTCAGTATGTATTACCGATTCATCCCATGATATTATTTTCAAACATCTGTTACTCTGTCAATAACCATTTGTCAACACTCCTTTAAAAAGACATATGAAGGCACACGGAATCTTATAATTGATCAAGTACACGGGTGCGGTTATCTGTATTTATTGTAAATATGTTTGCATTAACCTCGTTTGTATACATGTATAAGGATATTTCCATCTGCGTTAGGAAACCTGCTACTATATCAGCCTTGTTCTGTGATACGAGGGTTTAATGCATGTGCATAAAGTGTAATCCAAGGTTAGCTTGTGCAATCCGCACAGGCTAATCTGAGACGGCACTTTCCGCTTTTTTGATATTTTTCGTTTATAGAAAGTCTCTTCTTAGCAAAAATTTAGATTATGCGGAAAGTGTCGTCCCAAATCAGCCTATGCGGACTGCACGGGCTTATCTCGGACGACACTTTACGCACATGCATTAAACCCCATTTAGTATTATTGTTTTTTTGTAGGATTTTCTGCGTTTTCTTGTTAAAGTGTATATGACGCATTCGTTTTGTATTAAACAAACAGTAAATTTGCTAAAAACAGTCCACCTTGTGAAACCACTTTTCTATAAAGTGCATTTTTCTTCGTTTAATGGGACAGACTTGTTAATGCATATTTTATATTTGGAAGTCACAGAAATATAAAGATTTGCTTTCTTCAACATTTACCAGGCGTGTGACCTCTACGAAAACAAGTACACACACAAGTGTGTATACCGTTTTATGACAATATCTCACTTTTTGAGTACATCAGTATTTGTTGAATTTCAGAATGATCACGATTTTATGACGCAAAGACGGCCAGAAAAAACGAAAATGATCCGTGTTTGACATATTATTTCCATATTATATATTTACAGCTAGGTGTATTGGAATAGACCATATTTGTAAAAGATTGACATGCCATGAATGTTTTGATTATTTCCTTTATAATCCCCTCAATGCATTTTCACATGGTCAGTGCAGATAGATTTTACACTTTCAAGATTTAGAAAAGACTGATTAACAATTCACAGTGTTTACCTTGCTGTTTGCTTCGGATCAAGAAATACAACGTCAAGAAAATTCACCACTCTCATTCATAGAATATGTTAACTTACATATCTTATTGAGAATAGAACAGCTAAAATGATCTGCATAGTCATTGAGTAGCATGTGGTGAAATCAAAATCAAAAGAACGCATTTGGAACAATAACCCATTGTTTGCACGACAGCTGTGTGCAAAAGCAACTCGGTCATCTTGACATTGCAGTTAATTGAGGATTATTGATATTAGAGTGGTATCCAATACAAACCGAGTGTGTGAGGTAGAAATATAGAACACCTTAACAGGCACTTGAAAATCCTTGTAAATGTTAACGATTCAGGACAATATTCATTGCCTATCCAATAACCGACCTCAATATGCAAGTTTTTTTGTAAGTATATATTTGTATACATTTACAAGTCTTTCATAAAATAATGAAGTATTTCATCTATTAAATACAATCTACGGGACTGATAGTCCGTGTTCAACTGTCGGAAATCGGTATAAGTATACAACGGTTGTGTAAGCGGGCTGTTTTAATTTTATCCGTATGCATTCGCAATACCCGTAAGGTTCCGAGCGACATGCATTAGCATGTGAGAGGAACAGGTATCGATACCCTGATTCTCCATTCTTTTCATCCTCAAACGATTGTTTGTTTGTTTCTTGTCCGCACAATCACACATCGGTGTTCGTAAAAGGTGTGCAGAATACCATTCAAATCATGATTGTGTTTTTACTTTTCTGTCTCTTTACAATACAGTACTGCTTTGACGGAGAATGTTTTACTTATTAGACTTTAAAAAGCTGCAATAAGATTTTTTCCAGCAGAGCGAGGTTTCGATCCTCGGACCTCTGGGTTATGGGCCCAGCACGCTTCCACTGCAACACTCTGCTCTTTTTTCAATGTTAACTTAACGATTTGTATTGTATGCAATGAAAACAAAAACGACAGCTGAAAAGATCTCATTCCAAAGTCTCCAACCTTCAAGCAAGACAGAGAATTAATAGTAAACAACAATTTTTTTCATACCGAACGTACAAAGCAATATTCACAATTAAAGTCATGGCCAGATCCCATACAGAAAATTTTGTCTTCAAATAAATGGTGTTGATTTATATAAAGAGTATAGTATTGTACATTTGGGGTATTTAAAAAGAGCAATGCAATAAGCAGTAAGGGTAGTGTAGGGGAATAAGCTCACCTGGTAGAGCGCTCGCTTAGCATGTGAGAGGTACAAGGATCGATACCCTGATTCTCCATTCTATTCATCCTCTAACGATTGTGTGTTTGTTTCTTGTCCGCGCAATCAAACATCGGTGTTCTTAAAAAGGTGTGCAGATTTACATTCAAATCATGATTGTGGTTTTGCTTTTCTCTCTCTTTACAATATAGTACTGCTTTGACGGGGATTTTTTGACTTATGAGACATTTAAAAGCTGCGATAAGATTTTCTAGCAGAGCGAGGTTTCGATCATCGGACCTCTGGATTATGGGCTTAGCTCGCTTCAACTGCGTCACTCTGCTCTTGTTACAATGTTAACTTAACGATTTGTATTGAATGTTATGGAAACAAAAACGACAGCTGACAAGGTCTTATCTCAAAGTCTCAAACCTTCAAGCCAGACAAGGAATTAATAGTAAACAACAGTGTTTTTCATACAGCACGTACAAAGCAATATTCAAAATTAAAGTCATGGCCAGATCGTATACATAAATTGTTTTCTTCAAATAAATGGTGTTGATTTATAAAGAGAGTATACCATTGCACATTTGGAATATTTAAACACAGCAATACATGAGCAGTAAGGATAGTGTAGGGGAATTAGCTCAAATGGTAGAGCGCTAGCTTATCATGTGAGAGGTACAGAGATCGATACCCTGATTCTCCATTCTTTTCATTCTCAAACGATTGTTTGTTTGTTTCATGTCCGCACAATCACACATCGGTGTTCGTAAAAGGTGTGCAGAATAACATTCAAATCATGATTGTGTTTTTGCTTTTCTCTCTCTTTACAATACAGTACTGCTTTGACGGAGAATGTTTTACTTATGAGACTTTTAAAAGCTGTAATAAGAGTTTCTAGCAGAGCGAGGTTTCGATCCTCGGACCTCTGGGTTATGGGTGTGACGTAATTAATAATATTGTTTGTTGGGAACCACAGGAACAAACACCAGTTCATAAGAGTTTTCATCTTGATTTATTTCTGTTGAATATTTTCTAACACAACGCTTGTTAATGTTCTTGAAATACAATCTAACAGCGTGGCGGCCAACATGGCAGCCACGACACGAAAACGACTTCTCTGGTCACTGGCTAAATGTGGACCCTTTCTCTACCCAAAGTTCACATAAACATAAAATAATACTATTCCTTATAACATATTTGATTGGTCATAGCATTGTATTTACTACTTGTTGACTTCTAATTGGACTGATGAATATAGTAACCAAACCATTAATGTATTTAACCATTTATCGAATAATCCTCTTAGATATCTGATTTGGCTATTTGTGGTGATAGAAAATCGTATAGTTCAATGGATGTGAAAGATAATTTAATAATATTAAGTTTCCAGGTGCAGTACTTTGTATGTTTAGCGACAACGTAATCCCCTTGACCGGCANAGTCATTGAGTAGCATGTGGTGAAATCAAAATCAAAAGAACGCATTTGGAACAATAACCCATTGTTTGCACGACAGCTGTGTGCAAAAGCAACTCGGTCATCTTGACATTGCAGTTAATTGAGGATTATTGATATTAGAGTGGTATCCAATACAAACCGAGTGTGTGAGGTAGAAATATAGAACACCTTAACAGGCACTTGAAAATCCTTGTAAATGTTAACGATTCAGGACAATATTCATAGCCTATCCAATAACCGACCTCAATATGCAAGTTTTTTTGTAAGTATATATTTGTATACATTTACAAGTCTTTCATAAAATAATGAAGTATTTCATCTATTAAATACAATCTACGGGACTGATAGTCCGTGTTCAACTGTCGGAAATCGGTATAAGTATACAACGGTTGTGTAAGCGGGCTGTTTTAATTTTATCCGTATGCATTCGCAATACCCGTAAGGTTCCGAGCGACATGCATTAGCATGTGAGAGGAACAGGTATCGATACCCTGATTCTCCATTCTTTTCATCCTCAAACGATTGTTTGTTTGTTTCTTGTCCGCACAATCACACATCGGTGTTCGTAAAAGGTGTGCAGAATACCATTCAAATCATGATTGTGTTTTTACTTTTCTGTCTCTTTACAATACAGTACTGCTTTGACGGAGAATGTTTTACTTATTAGACTTTAAAAAGCTGCAATAAGATTTTTTCCAGCAGAGCGAGGTTTCGATCCTCGGACCTCTGGGTTATGGGCCCAGCACGCTTCCACTGCAACACTCTGCTCTTTTTTCAATGTTAACTTAACGATTTGTATTGTATGCAATGAAAACAAAAACGACAGCTGAAAAGATCTCATTCCAAAGTCTCCAACCTTCAAGCAAGACAGAGAATTAATAGTAAACAACAATTTTTTTCATACCGAACGTACAAAGCAATATTCACAATTAAAGTCATGGCCAGATCCCATACAGAAAATTTTGTCTTCAAATAAATGGTGTTGATTTATATAAAGAGTATAGTATTGTACATTTGGGGTATTTAAAAAGAGCAATGCAATAAGCAGTAAGGGTAGTGTAGGGGAATAAGCTCACCTGGTAGAGCGCTCGCTTAGCATGTGAGAGGTACAAGGATCGATACCCTGATTCTCCATTCTATTCATCCTCTAACGAT
>VMBQ01004539.1:0-81961 GCA_007657795.1 Dreissena rostriformis
CTATGTGATTGTGTTTTCGTTATAATTTGAACAGGTGCTCCACTGTGATCTCATGAGACCAATCAATAAGATGTGCCCATGACCGTTGTGGAGGACGTAGTACCGCACCAAGGATAAGGCTCACCGCTCGTTTCGCTGCACTGCCCGTTTTGCTCTAGCTTGTATGGTTACGCGGCATCCCGGCGATGAAGAAGAAAACCGGCTCTGCTTTACATGCTATTGAACGTTTAAGGAACAGGTAATCCATGTTTAGATGGTGTGTTCCTAGGACTGTATTAAGTGAAAATACTCACTTATTTGACTTCGATAATGAATCGTTGTTTTACACGGACACGGACTGCGATTTTTAATGTGATTAAAAAAAAACAACACATTTATGTTTTTTACAATTCCCAAAATAGTTCTTATTTGTATGTGTAACTATGTCAATAGCACAACATTTTTCATGGTGTTAGTCATTTAGCATAACCAAAGTGTAAATACCTTATTCAATGAGATTGTTACGTAAAATTATTTGGTATTATCTTCATGCAACTCAATGAAATGAAGTTTTACTAATGTTTCAAATCGAAGAGATCCCGCAACGCAATAAGCATAAGTATGCACGTGAACAGTGGTATAGCTGCATTTGTAAAAATAAATTGCACATGTATATTCGTCTTTTTAAAATGCTGTACAGCTGTTAAGGCACACGTGTGTTCATTTTCTGCGTTGTCGTCAAGGTTATTATTATGTTTTTTTTGTTTAGTTTATATGTTACCATGCACTTCGTGCATTGATGTAAATTACACGAAAGTCGTCATTTAGAATGATCGTGTAAACACCTTGTAAATAAAATGAATGACATGCTCATACAATGTAAATACATTGTACATATATTGAATAACATGCTGATAGAAATTAAATATCTTCTACATATAATGAATAACATGCTCATAGAATGTAAATACCTTGTGCATATAATGAATAGCATGCTCATCGAATGTAAATACATTGTACATATATTGAATAACATGCTGATAGAAATTAAATATCTTGTACATATAATGAATAGCATGCTCATAGAATGTAAATACCTTGTAGAGATAATGAATAGCATGCTCATAGAATGTAAATACCTTGTAGAGATAATGAATAGCATCTCATAGAATGTAAATACCTTGTAGAGATAATGAATAACATGCTCATAGAATGTAAATACCTTGTAGAGATAATGAATAACATGCTCATCGAATGTAAGTACCTTGTACAGATAATGAATAACATGCTCATATAATGTAAATATCGTGTACATATAATGAATAACATGCTGATAGAATGTAAATATCTTGTAGAGATAATGAATAACATGCTCATAGAATTTAAGTACCTTGTACAGATAATGAATAGCATGCTCATATAATGTAAATACTTAGCACAGATAAGGAATAGTGTGCTAATAGAATGTAAATACATTGTAAAGATAATGAATAAGATGCTTATAGAATGTAAATACTTTGTACATATAATTAATAGCTTGCTCATAGAATGCAAATGCATTCATACAAAAATATTGTTGTACGTACACATTTGTAATTACCTGTTTGCAATTATATTTATTTCACATTTAGTTACAACGTAACTCTTGTAAGTCGGTAGAAACGGTTCTGAATACTGTAAAATACCATTTGCTCAGATTAATGCCATCATGAGAACAAATTCAAGTATGTAGAAACGGTTTTGATTGTTTTTTATGTATACGCAATACATGAAAATACTTGATATTCCCAAAAATGTATTACTGTGACAAAACTGTACTTCTAGTGATGTATAGGTAACGCGTTAAAATTGAAATGATGCATACATGGATGGAGATTGAACGCTTCGTTTAAAATATAAGGACTTATTTAAATGTATAAAAAACGTATATTTATGACCTTATTTTGTGTTAACTGTGTTGTTTGTGTATTATAAATTGTTTTACTGGCCTGTAAATAATGTGCAATGTTAGAAGTGATCAATTACAAAATGCTGTTCAAACGTGACGCATACACAGCTTTTATTGACCGAACATACACAATACTGTTATAGCTTTATTGTAAGTTTGCCAAAGAATCTCTGTAAGGAAAAATTCAGTTTGCATTGTTGTATCATATTTATATAAATGTTTAACATTTCAAATATGTTTTCGGCGAAAGATGTTTTACATTGTTTAATGCGCCATTTTGATTGATTTGCCGACAGTTTAACTGACATTTCAATTGCAAGTGTATATATCTGAATCTTAAGCGTTTTTGTTTTAATTTGCAAAAATTCCGTCAGTTTTACAATATGATGCATAAATATTATTTTAATGCCAATGCACATTTATTGTTGAATTGATTTATTGTTTAAATATCCCTTATCAATGTATCGAGTGTGGAATTGTTAATTGCCAATAAGACGAGTCATTGGACGAGTTTGCTTTTTTTGCAATAGTCATATGCTACAAAGATACATATCAAACATATGAATCTTTTGGTATATAAGAAAAATAATATATGTTGATTTATGTTTGGGTGGGATTATATCTTACTATTTTGTATAAACCTTGAACTTTTTTTCCAAAATGTGTATTTTTAGGTATTAAGCTAGAAAATCTGACAATAGTACGTTCGTTGACTATCGTATATTCTAACACGACAAGCCGCTTATTTTCTGTTGAAAATGAATGTTATTCTACAATACGTATGGGCGGTGTTTAATGTTTTGTAAATAGTACCAAAGAATTCCTTGAAATTAAACAGAAAAATACACGTGCTTAAACGCGCCCTATCGAATCGCTACACACTTACCGTTTTTAATCACCTAATGTAACAAAAAGCATAACTTACTGTAATAAAATCTTAACTAATATTGATACAAAATGTTAAAGTGAGTGAATTTGTTTTTATTGAGATTGCTCACATGTTGCATCAACTTTAGTATCGATTAATACGAGTTCATATAGGTTCTTTAATTGTATAGTTATGAATCGTACGTCATTCGCTAAATTGTAACATAAAACTAAATTAAGTAAGTTATAATTACTTAAAGGGTTTTAATTTGAGGCAAGTGACCAATTTCCATATTATTTCAACACACGACAAAACACATGACGAACACATGTACGATTTAAATTGGCGTCTTAGGGTTTTGTCATGCTAAGATGACGTCATTGATAAGCGCGGTGAGTGAAAGTCGTAGAAAGATTGGCGGAGTATGGAAACAATTTAGTTAGCATGTATTAACATTTTGAGTCAAGGTATTTATTTTATCTCAATTACATCGAAAGCCTTATGTATATTGAAACGTTTTCGAGTCCGTTGTCTGGGTATAACCTGTTTTTGGTGGCTTTGGGAAGAATGCTCCAACATGAATCGAACCCGTGATCTTCCGGTCGCTATAAGCGGACACCACATCCACTAAGCCACGGCGACCTCTAAGCGTCTTAGCTTCTTGGCTTTTAAATCCAGATTACGAAATACATGATCTTGTTAGAATGAAAATAATATATTTTCAATCAGGGTTTTCTTGTCGAATGACCCACGGTCATAAGNTGACATTGTTTTGCCTTATATGGTCAATGACGTCACGCTGGGCGTTCGCCATTTTGTATTTTGCGATATTGATAACAAAAGACGGCATGTCGAGTATAAATCGACGGTAATTATTGACAGATGGAGGACTGCGTGGTAAGTTTATTAACTGTTAAATCATGTATCTACATTGTTCAACATTTTGCACAGATTGTAAAGTAAACATTAAGCTACCGGTCGATTTATTATTGAAATGCAACTTAAAAGTTGGAGAATTTGTACAACGAGCTAGATCTGACCNGTAGGCGAACACAGTGAGATGAACACCGCGGCGAGTGGCGTTTATTTAAGTACGCGGTGCCTGTACTGTATGATAAATAACTATAAATATCATTTAAATATCCTTCCACATTAATTAAGAATAATTTAAAATGTGGCCTCGAATTAAGAATTCAATAAGGTTCATACATCAAAGTCGTCTTACCTGTTTCACAGTGCAGTCCATTGAAGCCACTCGCAGGCAAAGACAGAAAAATGCAGGTTTGTTTCCGATGCCTGTAAAGCAGGTTCCACGTACACAGGGGTCTGTGGAAGTATTCTTGTTTGGATTTAATCTGTTTCTTTTCTTACAAACCTCTCTGCATACACTGGAGCCTCTTTCTGTGGTATATCTGATGGGTTGTAGCAAGTCAGAGACGTCAATTTTCAGGATTATTCCTGAATTCAGGATTTAAGCCCTCAAGGAAAACTTTTGATATTGATATAAATCAGAGGATTTTTTGGTTATTTTAAGCGTTCTTGTCACAAAAATGTCATCTTTAACACAAGTTATTGACCTTTGGCATATTGGTTACAACGTTAACATAATTTAATGAATAATTAAAACTCTTTTGACTCTGGCCCCCAAATTCTACGATGATTTTCAGGATTTTAGATTTCGGCCAATTGACACCCCTGCAAGTACTATTGAGGTTGAGTAATGTCCTTATGGGTTGTAGCAAGTTGAAGTACTATTGAGGTATAACTGATGGGTTGTAACAAGTACTATTGAGGTATAACTGATGGGTTGTAGCAAGTACTATTGAGGTATTTTTGATGGGTTGTAGCAAGTACTATTGGGGTATATCTGATGGGTTGTAGTAAGTACTATTGAGGTTGAGTGATGTCCTTATGGGTTGTAGCAAGTACTATTGAGGTATATCTGATGGGTTGTAGCAAGTACTATTGAGGTTGAGTGATGTCCTTATGGGTTGCAGCAAGTACTATTGAGGTATATCTGATGGGTTGTAGCAAGTACTATTGAGGTATATCAGATGGGTTTTAGCAAGTACTATTGAGGTCGAGTAATGTCCTGATGGCTACATAGACAATGTCACATCCAAGTCAGTGTTTTTTTCACCTATAGGGGAATGGTGGCAGGGCCCGTCCAAAGGGGAAACATGCGTTGTTTTTTACATAAAGGGGAAAAATAAAAATTCACACTTTTATATGTTATGATATTTATCATATGAATACATGTATTTTTTCAGGGGTTTTCCTGCTATTTATTAAAGGCCGTAAAACGGACCGATCCCAAACCGTAATTGCATGTTTTTCCAAATGTCATTTATTTTCTTTTGTAACTTCTGGAGGAGATATTTTTTTATAAATCGGGGAAAAATATATACCTGTTCTTGTGGGGAATGGGGCCGAATATTGACCCCAAAACTGCCATAAAAACACTTCAAGTACTCCCAGTTTTCATGATATTCACTTTGTAGTGGATCTGGCAATTAACATGTATTGGTCATAGCCTGTACCTCATTACTGCAAGTTCCATCGATTTCTTTTCCCAGTTGTATTGTTAATATTATTCAGAACCGAACAAGTACTTGAACAAGATCAATCTTTCCCACACAAGACATCTGACAGATGATTCTTTGGACCTAGCATGTTTGACGTTATCATTTTTTAATTTTCTTTAAATTCTATTTTAGCATTATTATTTTTTATCCTCTGCTAGCGCTTATTAAGTAAATTGCTGCATCATGGAATCAATAACTTCTATAACTTGAGAAGTGGTTGTTAAATCATTCAATTGCGGTTTCGTTTGTATTCTTTTAGAACACCTTGGTAATATTTTTTGTTATGAAATCAGTTAAATAAGTTGAATCCCCTTAATGTTAACATAAGTCAAGTGGCAAAATTATTGATTTAAAAGGTATAAACCACCCGTTATTGCATATTTTATGCAGAATAATATATTAAAGAAATGCATATGGTAAACTCTATGCTGTACATATGCACAGTATACAATATGTACCTTACATCGAAACAATGTAACTTTAATTCTTATAGTAAATTGTGCATATTGTAAAGTGTTAACTGTTTCTTCGGTATTGTAGCTGTATCCTTGGTTATATTGTCTGTCACTATCTGGCGGTTCTTTCTTCTGTTCTAGCTTGTCTATTCTCTCATTCAGTTTCAGCAACAACTCCCCTGTCTCATTCATCTTCTTCAATATTTCTTCATTTGTATTCTTTTCTATGTTCACTGTAGCATGACATTTATTGTTGTCAGGTTGTTCATCTTTCATGTTTGAGTCAATCGTTCTTAGTTCTTTTTTAAATCTATCGTAATCTTCGATGGTATCATACTTGTATCCAGATTGCTGCTTAATGTCATGTCTGAGTCCTCTATATAAAACACTTTTCAGTTTCTTGTCATCTTACTTCTTAAGTCCACCAAGTTCTACAGCCTGTGTAAAAAGCTCTTCTATTCTAGATGCATAAGTTGTAACTAACTCATTTGGTGTCTGGTGACTGAGGTAAATCTTCTCCATTATGCTTTCCTGGGTTTCTACATTTCCAAATGTCCCTTCTAACTTTGTCATGGCATCATGAATGTGTACTCCAGTGCCTAATCTTCTGAGAATGTCGCTAGCATTAACCTTTACAGCTCTTCTTAGTCCTAGCAGTATTTCTAACATGCAGATTTTCCTTAGGTTTCCTTAGCCGATTGAAAAGGGAAATCATTGTCAAATACCAGCGTCTGTTGAAGTTAAACAGGTCTTATCCAAGAATTTCCTGTAGGGCAAAGATTTTCTGAGAGGGCCCGGTTAGGGGTTCTTTGAGGGCAAAAGGGAATTGACATGAAGGCCATTAACCAGAATTCAGTGTGTAGACGGTCCCAGGGAAGAGGAACAGATTCTTTTAAAAGGCATTATTGGGTGTCGTAAAAAAGGAAGGCTAAACCTGGACGGCTGGTGGCAATATCACAGACAATCTCTGTGTATTTCAACATAGCCTGAGTTTCTGCTGGAAATTTGAACGTAAAGCGTTAAAGCGGATCATGGCAGTCGTCACTGTTCAATGTTTGGTATTTTCTTAATATTTGATTTTGGATCGAAATCTGTGAGTTATGGTCCAACTGTTATGTGTAGTGATGAGCCTGGGGAGCTCGAGAAGTCAGTGTTAATGTCCGAGGAAAGCATTGCTGGTTGAGGCACAAGCTTGGATGTCCCAATCGCAAAGGTAGCCCACGATTAGAGGTCGTAGCTTGGAGAAAACTGTCTTGACTGATCATTTGATGTGTTGGGGGTTGTTATGGAGGAGACTGTGGCTGTTAAAGTGTTTGTTTTCTGGTACAGCAGGGATGGGAAACCCCCTTGTTTGTGCTTATGCCGGCTCCTCCGTTGGTCTTGCTGGAATTGATTTTTTTGGTTGCTTCCCAGTGGCTGTAGCACCATCACAACACAAGCTTTAGGCGTGACAGTCTTGCTACGTTATCTTGTTCGTTTCATCTGGAAAACATAATGAACATGAAGAACCGAAAACTTGTTAGCCTGAACTGATAAGAAAATCAGGCATAAATATGAATATCAAAATCAGCCTGAACTGATGACTGTTATTTGGTGTAATATTTAAACATATAATCGTGGCCTAAAATCAGGTATACAAATAAACATCAATATCAGCCTGAACAAATAACTAAAATCAGGCGTTATATATAATTAATGTATAAAATTGCCTGAACTGATAACTAAAATCAGGCATTAATATAACATCGATCTCAGCCTGAACTGATAACTAAAAACACTGACAGGCATTATATTGAATAACATATAAATTAAGGCCTGAACTGAATAACTAAAATCAGGCATCAATATAACATCAATTTCAGCCTGAACTGAAAACTAAAATCAGGCATAAATAAGTTCAATATCAGCCTGGATAAAGAGTGTGGAAAGTAGGGGAATGTCTATGAAGTGTTTGCATTACCATAACTTGAGGAATTCCATAAACAAAAAGTAAAGTGTCAACAAGATCGCGTACTGCTGAATCAGCAGAGATTTGCAATTGATGCGGGTTAAAAATATCATTTGTTCCCACAACCAAGACCACAATGTCTGGATTGAAATCCAAGATGTCTTGCACATGTTTATGGAGACGGCCAAATGTGGCGCCTTTCGTTTTCTGATGACTCTCCCAACATTGAAATCAATGCAGGGTTCTCTAGCTACATCTACGTCAGGGTAACAGCTTTCATTACTGTATCATGTCCTGGTGTTTTAACTCATTCCACATTAGGCACCCGAGTGTGCCCTGTCTTATTTATCTATCGTCTAAGGTAGACCAGTTCCTTATAGTCTTTTCCACATTTATGGCACTTGTGGCGTTTTGGTTTCATGGTGCACTGGGTAACTTGCATTTCAAACCTTTCTTGCTATTACTAAAGGGTTTTAATTTGAGCACTTGAAATTTTAACAAATTCAAACTTAGTGAATATTTTAAACAAGTGAAATTCTAGTGAACAATATTAAAAATGCCAGTTTTCATACAATGACAAGTTTGTAATAAAAACACTAACACATTCTGAAATGTTTATATACGTTAAGTTAAAACCGTTAAACAAAGTAGTTTCTAAATAAGCCAAACACGTCAAGCAATTCTTTTCTATGCCCCGAGGGCCTACCTTTTTGAATACTACCATATACTGTGTCAGCACTGTCCAAGCCTGCGAAGCGATCACTTATATCGTCCTGACTGTCCATATTTAACAAATGGCCAACGCCAAGACGGCGAAAAAATAATTCAAATTTTACAATTGAATGTGGTTGAGACAATAAATAAAACAATTTCAATTACGTCTACGCTCTACCCTGCTTGCCTGTCGAATGACCAAACCTACAAATCTGTGCACGAGGAAATCTCGATTTCTGCACCATTGGATATGTATCCCCTTCAGAAACCTGTAGTTTATTCAATCACACAACAATAATAAATACATATATAGGTTCATATGAAATAAATTCCACTAGATGTGTCTGTAAGCAATTAACAGCTCATGTCATGAGGGTCCGCTGAGCATTTGCAAAGGCGTCTTCCAAAGGGGGAATACAGGATGCGTCAAGAACACCATGTGGTTCCTCGTCTATATGCGTGTAACACAAATGGCCAGAGCTGATGATTGTGTTCACGTCTTTTTACTAATCTGCCTTGAACTGCAAATAGCTAACCAGTCAATGACGAGAGGTGTTCTAACTTCATCACTGTTTATGTCGCCCGGTGTTGAAAAGTGTGCGGCCAGTCTGGGACTCGAACCCGGGACACCTTGCTTACACAGCTGACACAGTGCTCTCCCGACTGAGCTAACCGGGCCGCTAGCCATCTTTTCACCAATCCCGCTTAAGTTCGGTATCGTGACACACACCCCAACTCGAATATGTATTCGTGCTCGAATACAGGGATTCGGGGTGTTATTTAATTAACCCTGGGCCTCCGTAGGAGTACACCCAGGGAATGTTACGGTCCCCTGTTGACTGCCATTATCACTGGTTGGTGAAAAGTTTGCGGCCTCTCCGGGACTCTAATTAAATACTGCTGTAATTGTTGAACATCATTCCGGTACACATAAAACATTCCTTACATAAACCACTTTGCAGAGATTTGACAGGGGTGTCAATTTTCCGGATTATTCCGGAAATCCGGATTTTGGCCACCCAGGGTCGATTTTGAGATCAATGTAAATCGAATGAGTTTTTTTTTAGGGGGGGGGATGACTTTTTCGTTCGAACGCCCGATCATTTGAGAACGAATCATCTACGGCATTCCGGAAATTTTCACTCGTTATCGATTTCGCTCGTTCTCAGCACTCGGGTTTGACCAGTTCGGCATTCACAGTTTGTCACTTCGGCACGTTCAAATTATCACCTATTTAATTGATGTTCAATCAGTTTGCACAGTTTATATACAAACCACGTTTGCCACTTTAAGAAGGTGTGAAATATGACAGGCGAACATTTGTTTTCGGAAAAGAAATCTGGAAAAACGCTTCGTACCGAAGTATGAGCATCCTAGAACTTGGTCCGTATTCCGTATTTTGTTGAATTTTCAAATGCCCATAATTAAACTTGTAATCCAAAACACTCTTCCCAATCCGAATTTTAACTCGACGTTATCACATTCTTAAAAAAAACTGCCAATGTACATTGTGTTTCAACCTTCGTCTCGATAAAAGCGCGCGCAAATTATTCCCTACATGTACAACGTCACGTCAAACGCATGGAAAGCGTGCGCGTATTAAATTTTTGTTAAATGTTTGGTGGTAAAATTTTAACAGAATGATTTCGCGAATGATTTGGAATTGTCATTTCCTCAAACTTAATTGCAAATCAAACACGCTGTATCTTTATCGTTACGGTCGTTTACATAAGTCATTATTGAAACAGTTATTGTACTGTATGCTGATGAAGCAGAAAATCCGGACGAAACTGGATAAAGTGTTGGGTGTTGTGAAAACACGCTTACTAGTAGCGGTTCTACTGACCTATTGTGTAGACTGCGATGTTTTGACAAAAGGGATTAAAATGTGCGAAAGCGACTCTTTGCGGATACGGTCCATAATTACTGTGAATAAATTGTTCAGAATATATAAATGATTGTTTAAATAAAAACGCTCTTAGAGATATAACGCCGGTTTACGTGAATTAAAAAAAAAAGACTCCTGGAAGGCTAAAAAAAATATGAGTCGCGGGTATTTTAGTGAGTCGGTCGGGTAACTCCAAACAAACAATTTATTAAGGTCAGCCTTATTAAAATTTCCAGTGTTTGTTTAATTTAGATTTTCATTAATACTGTAAAGAATACATGTACTGCACAGAAATTATATATTAAGCTAGGGCGCGGGTCCTTCGCCCCTGACGGGGGCATTCCACCTCAGACCCATGAAATTTTAAAGAAATAGATTGTGATATTTTCTAGCCAAACTAAATTTTTTTCTGTTTTGAATCACTTTACAATACAGGTGTCTTTAAGCTCAGGAGAAGTGATTTCTTTGTTTCAAATAAGCTAAAATGCAGGAGCTTAAGGGGGCCTCCAGACCCCTGGCCAGGGCTTTGCCCTGAACCCATTGGGGGCCCCCTGGCCCCCAGATACATTTTTCAGGATTTCAAATTTGGGACAATTGACACCCCTGTTCAAACTGGTTTCCGTCATATCTCAGCGTTAAATTATGGAACCGCTGCTTGGAAGATTGCTCTCACCTTTCTAAGTGAAGTCCATCAAACTGTGCTTTCGGATGATGGACAGAACTGTGTAGCGGGTGTGTGCCACAAAGAACACGAAACCCGAACATCCTTTGGAATATTAAGTGTTGGATTTCTTGGCACTGTTTGTGGATCTCGCACCTTGGCTCACAAAGTAATAGTTTCTGTTTTTGCTGACTGCGTAACAGCTTCAATCATAACAGTTGGAATGCATTGATCTTACCCATCAGCTTTCAAAAGGTTTTTACCTTTCCTGTAGGTAATAGTATTGTTGTAGTTGGATAAAGCTGCAAGCCAACATTGGCCAGTGGCATCCACTTTGGCTGTACTTTGTATATAAGTGAAGGGGTTGTTATCCTTCACAATCTCGAACCTCCCGCCCTACAAGTAGTCGTGAAACTTTTCAGTGATCAACCACTTAAGGGCTAGACATTCGAGCTTGTGAGCGGGATTATACCTCTCGCTTGCTTTCAGGCTGCGACTGGCATAGGCAATCACACGGTCCTTGCCATCTTGGTGCTGATAAAGTACTGCTCCGAGACCTAACGATGACGCTTCAGTGTGAACGACAAAGGGTTTAGTATAATCAGCGTAACCAAAGCACTGCACTGGGGGTTGCAGATTGCTTTTTTATTTCCTCAAAAGCCTTCTGTTGTGATTCCTCCCACTTGAAGGTTGTCTTTTTCGCAGGTCCTTTTTTCTGTGTCTTAGTAGTTTGTCCTATTCTTTATGTCCGCCAATGACGACACACGCTCAATGTCTTTTTTATTAAGGAGGAATTTTAGTTCCTCTGGTTTTACACTTTTAATGTTAATTTTCTCCGCCACGAGGTACGCCCATTCCTCTTAGCCTGAGTTTCTAGATACGAGTAAGTTTATGTGCCCTGGTGTGGATCCCAACATGGGCACTAGTTTCCCGTCCATACCAATAAGCTGGACTGATAGCATAACATTTTGAGAGGGTTCTTTTTTTAGAGATTTTCATCTTTAAGAGGTTCACACTCTTCTTTGCTTTAGGTGTTAAAGCTCTATACAAATTATCAAAGCATGATCCATCAGTGTCCAAGTCTGGGCAAAGCATCGAAGGCCCATCTGTAAGCTTTTCTTTTGTCTATTTTCTTCATTTTTTTTCATGATGTACCCATAGCAATGCCACATCCCACACAGAACTTCCACAAACTTTCAACAATTTCCCCACAATTGGTGCAAAACATCTTCAACAGATTACGTGCGACCTGGCTCTGACTTGGATGTTCACATCAGAGGACCTGCAATGTGGATTCTGGTGGTTAATGTCATTAAAATTGATCCGTTCTTTTAAAGGTCTTCTGGTGTGACATTTATTCGATGGAAAACGTAAAAACTGAAAATATATAATAATACTGAGACTGAGAATGATATCTAATTAACCCAAACAAAGCTAAACTTTAAGGAGTTATTTAATTGTACAATAATAGTACACATGTAATAAGATCTCACAGTATCATCTAAATGTAAAAATAATAACTAAAATCTACCTTATCAAATTGATATTGGTATGAAAAAGGTTTAATTTTCTAGAATTAATGTTACGGTTTTGATTGTTTTCGATCACTGGGGGATTGTTTGAATCATTGGCCACTTGTGAAAAGGTAGCCAAATGTACTTCTGCAGCAACAACGTTATTTTTAGCATTTATCAACTCTAACTTTGACTGTTCATTGTTGTCAGTATATTGTCGATCATGTATCGCAAACATAAACCTTGTTCTTTGTTCCTGTTTCAAGAGGCAATGCTGGAACACGCAACAGACAACAGACAGTCCTGTTTATTGTATCATGTTCCAGTTATATTCCAGTATATTGTCTGTCAACTTTAAGCACAGCTAACTCTGATATGGCAGATTTAACCGTTCTTTCAGATTTCACACTATCTACTTCTGACGTAGTGATCATTAAACTGGTATAGCAAGTAATGATTGAAACTTTTTTCTGAACTGTAAATCGTCATAAGATTCTTTCCCAAATATCATCTCATTGATCATTTCAATGGCATCACTATTGACCACTATGCATATATCGTCGCCATGGACAACACTCTGATTTCGAACAGTGCAATGTTTCAGTGTTTCAAAACACTGTAATATGTTTTCCCTGAAAAAGGTTTATTTTTCTATGTTTGAATTGCATATGTATGAAACACAAAATGAAACTCTTAAGAATCGAGTTACTTACATATACAAATACACTTGAATAGCGCAAAAACTATAAATGTTCTATTGCGCTTCACAAAACGTCCGATATACACAGATGGAGATATCATCTAGTGAGCTTGCAGGTTACAGGAATGCATCTAAGTGTTGTGGAATCGCTCAAATAGGTTGGTTTTGAGATTGCTCTTAAATGCTGTTTCCGAGGCAGCCGATTTCAAATGTCCGGGAAGCACATTCCACCTGTAACGTAGCATATGCATATTGTTTATTTTTATAACATAAATATTATTAATTACCATTGTATAACATAATATTTATGTTATAAAAATCCTTTAGCCAGCAAAAAAAGCGGTCACGCTTTCGTGTCGCGGCGGCCATATTGGCCCGCCACGCTGTTAAATTGTATTTCACAAACATTAANAAGGTAGCCAAATGTACTTCTGCAGCAACAACGTTATTTTTTAGCATTTATCAACTCTAACTTTGACTGTTCATTGTTGTCAGTATATTGTCAACCATGTATCGCAAACATAAACCTTGTTCTTTGTTCCTGTTTCAAGAGGCAATGCTGGAACACGCAACCGACAACAGACAGTCCTGTTTATTGTATCATGTTCTCCTTCCAATTATATTCCAGTATATTGTCTGTCAACTTCAAGCACAGCTAACTCTGATATGGCAGATTTAACCGTTCTTTCAGATTTCACACTATCAACTTCTGACGTAGTTATCATTAAACTGGTATAGCCAGTAATGATTGAAACTTTTTTCTGAACTGTAAATCGTCATAAGATTCTTTCACAAAAATCATCTCATTGATCATTTCAATGGCATCACTATTGACCACTATGCATATATCGTCGCCATGGACAACACTCTGANTTTCTGTATGCATATCGTCAGGGCTTTTACAAATACACACACAAAGTTACGGGTTGAAAATTAAAGCACATTGCTATATTTAAATCAGGTAGAGGAAGATCTGAAGAATAATATGTGTTTTATTTTACCCACATACATATAACTTGATTTCATGTTAAGTGTTCGATAATAGTTCAAAATCAACTAGGCAAAAAACAAACACAACAACACAAGCAAATATAAACAACGCAACTTGTTAGTTGTAGTGCTTCAGCAGATTGAATTTGTACTTGCAAAACTGGCGATTATATTATTAACAACCAAATGTAATCAATATTTGAATCATGGCTGAATATCGCGGACCGTCCTGAATCTTTACGCGCTAATACAGAACTGGGGTATTCAGCGTTCTTGCGTTCTTGCAACACTAATTTACAAAAGATGTAGAAGACCCCTATAAGATCTTGATCTTTCGTTCTTATCCTTTTTTGGAAGAACGTGACTGTTGTTTGAATCACCATATAAATGAAGCATCAGATCCCCTTTTCATAGAGCGAGTGTCATATAGTTTAATTAGGTTTGAACGAGTAACTTTTACAATTAAAGTATGCAACTAGGAATTTCTCGAAATTCCTAAACGATTAAGGAATTTCCCGAAATGACTGGAAATGCATTCAGTTATTTCATAAAATTCGTGAAACGATTTCAGCTTGATTCACAATTGTTTACAGATTAATATAATAAATACGACTAAAATACAACAATGAATTTATTCAGAAAATTGAAATGTAACATAGCATAGATTTTGCAACAACCTGTTTTTATAGAACATGAACACGAACAAAAGTTTCATTTGTTTGTTTAATGAAGCATCATATAAGTATCAGAATTATCCGACTGAGTACAAATCTAATTGAAATTGAAACTTAAATGGTATTACACAGCAACACTTTACATATTAAATTAACATTCCCGTAACACCACTTCCAAAGCTTTAACAAAATCTTCCGTATTGATTTAGTCCCTTCAGCGAGCTCAGCCTGTATCACAATAAAAAAAACGTAGGCACGCTTTAGATATCATCGCATTCGAACTTAATATGGCTTTTAAACAAATAATGACATTCAGCGTTTGAATGTGTTTACATTCAATTGTTAAATGTTCAAAATGTAGNTCTAGGTCAATTTCGAATATGGGTCATGCCGGGTCAAAAACTAGGTCACAGGGTCACTAAGTGCATTTATTTTTTATTTTGAAACGGGCGTATCTTGTGACAGTTTGGCCCTAAATACATTATCATGCTAACCGTTATGTATTCCATAAAAAGTTAAAAAGCATATAAGTTAACATAGTAATTGAAACAACCACAAATGCAATTCAACACACAAAATCATAATTAACAGCAAAAATATTCAGAGAAATAAGTGTATACATGTAAATAAGTTCAGAATACTTGTGCATAGTTAGGTTCAGTTTTGCCTTCATTACATAATTTAAACCACAATTATATAACTACTAAAACGACTGTAATCGGTTACGCATGTAGAAATGATTGGAATGAGTTGTGAATAAAATATAATGTTTANCAAGGTATTCCCTGTACCAGGTAAGTATGATTTGAGAAGGTCACATTACCTCTTATACTCAGGCCCTATATTCACAATCCTATTCAATTATCTAAAGTTGAAGTATTGAAAATATCAAGCTTCTCTTAAATTTAAATGCTGAAGACATTGTTCCATTTATTTTTTTTCTACATGGGTAGAGACATTAATCTGATTTCTTAGTTTGTGTTTCTATATTACTTATGTCTTGTTGTTATGTGTTTTAAAATAGAATATTACACTTTTTTTCTATTACGGAAGTGACCTTAAAATATTCAGTTAACCGTCTTGATCTATTTATAGTTGAGCCTTTAATTCATTACAACTGTACGCTTTCTCTCCCCTGAACAGTAAAGATCAACAAGACTACTATAATACGATATATTCAATAGAAACAACGTAGTATGCACTCCGGAAAACTAACAATGTAAATACATATAGAAGAAAAGACAAGTACCGTGGTTTGAAAGCACTTGTCAGTTTCGTGCAAAAAGAAGAAATATTAATGAAGGGGTTGAAAATAAGAATTAAGAAGCATGAACGATGACTTGTGTCCGAAGCATATTCAAGAAACAACAAAAAAAAACAGCTGGCATGTAGCAAAACGCATATATGCAAGTAGATAAAAAAAAACGGCTTTAAGCAGCACGCGCGTACTGGCGGATAAACCCTTCAATTCACTCATGTAAGGTCGTTTAATATCGCAAAACAAATTTTTTGTAAGATATTAATCAACAACAATTAAATCCTCATATTGATTCATACTTGTGTTGCCGGAAGGTTTCCGTGGGGTTCTATCGTGGAGGATAAGCTCGTTTAGTTGTAAAATATTTATTAATGGTAATATATATCATTAATGCAACAAAGAGATGTAGACTCTTTGAATGTAAAGAATCGAATGACTATAGCAATCATTCGATTCACGAGATCGACATTGAACATATTAGTGCACGGGAAAAGGGAGGAGTGATCTGAGTATAAGTCGAATTATAAACGTGAGATGCACTGAACTTATATATCCTAGAGAAAAACGACCTTAACGACTAAATCGAATAAACAACTAATAAACGAGTACAATAAGTATTGAAATAACTACCGTTATAAACTCATAAAAAAGTCGTGAAATACATTTTAAGTTAACTATATATTGAGAAATTGGTTCAACAATAAAACAACACAACACCGTATAGGCTTTATATATAATAATGAATACGATCTGAAGCACTTGTTAGGTTTTGCAAAACTGGGTAACGTTCCATTTTCCATCAAGTATTTAGATGTTTAGTCAATTCATGGCCAAACAAACAAAACATCGATGAACCTGAAAAAGGCATAGTGACTAAAAATTACATAACCCGTTTGCACGCAAGTTTTATAAATGGGACAATTCAAATCCACCTATACATTTCATCTGGCGTTATCTTACAGAGGTTAAATTGTGCATACTTCCTTGATTTCCCCATCAAAATGCGCAGTTACGAAAACGGCCGAGTCTACCGATTACAGATTGAAATAATTATTTATAGACCCGAGTACTATTTATTTAAATGAGACTTGTACTGTTGTTTAAAGTAAAGGCGCCTTTTCAATCAAATGAACGGTTTGCAATAAAATAAATTAATAACCGCCGATAGATCTATAAAAAATATGACTGTACTATAATGCGTTTAATGAACATTTATGCTAAGATAAGTATGGTCAGATTAAGACTGGCGAGTTGATAAATTTCTGAAACCATGCTATATAATGCAACAGGAGAGCAACAATCGTGAGGTCCGAGGTACAGTGTTGAAACAAACCAAACTAAGTTAGTGTCGTACGTCACGAAAAATGTGGCACGAAATAATGGTTGTGCACTTGAAACCTTGTCTACCGTCATTATCAGGCCTGAGGCTTAAACGAGGAGTCAAATGTCACAAACGTTATTTCATCCACGAATTTCGTGACATACTCGGTGTAGACGGAGGTTCTACATGACCTCCTACATCAACATTGACCAATTTGACCTTATTGCTGAAACGATTTTTGATTCTTTTTGTTCTATAGAATTATGTTTAGAATATTTGTGGTGCTAGATTCGGTAAAAACAATAACAATAAGGGATTTAGCTGATAGTAGTACCTATTTCATGTCAACGTGCCGCAAAAGTAGTAATACTGTTGCTCTGGTGTTTCTTAACCATTGACTAATCAAATTGGTATAAGATACAAAATAGTATTCTTATGAATTGCTTTTAATATTAATGACGATGCTGTGGGTTTAACGTTTATATTAAATTATGGGTATTGTGAAACATTATAGGCTAAGTGAGATGATAGGCTAGACATCAATCGGTTTAAATCCCAAGTTATTTGCATGGACTTTGCCAAAGCTGTGACTTCATCTGTAATAATAATGTTCAACGTCGTAGTTTGTGAAGTGTTTATTACAGTATAGCAGGTCCCCGAATATATGCAATTAGTGTGACGTCTTAAATAAAAGACAAGTTGACCAAAATTGCTCTGCTGATAATGCTTTTTGAGTTTTATTTTTCCAACAAGTGTAAATAAACATCAATGTAACCGACATAAAAAAACACGATTTGCATCCCGTGTATATGACACGAAGAAATGGTTATTGTAAATGGTCCTACATTGAATATGATTTGGAAAAAAAGAACACTTCATCTAGCTTATACTCTGACTCGCAGGATTGATATCATTTGGCGGTATCTCAACCTCCGCGAAGAGAAGTGCCCTGAGGGGGGCTTGCATTTGTGCCAGTGGGATTTTCTTTGAAATTGCTGATATATCTTTTTTATGCCAATGTTCAAAAGAAGATTGATACTACTTTAAATTTAAACAAGGTTTGTACAATCTGAGATAATGAAAAAGGAAAGAACAATGCCTTGCAATTTGGCTGTTTACTAATGGGACCCTATGGGAATTGGACTGTAAACTCTCGGATACTTATTTAAAAAATTGCATGGGTTAACTCCATTAAAGGTTTAATGGAAACTGCTGAAATCACACGTAAGGATTTCGAGTATGGGACTAATCTAATAGAATGGGAATTTTCTACAGAATAGCAAGTTGCATTGTTTTCTGCAAACGTGAACAAGGTAGACGAAAATAGCATAATAAAACAACAAACAATGAAACAAATAATTCCATCGATCCGTATCGTGTGGTGTGAAGTGACGGCAGGGATTTGAAACGAGCTATGCTCAAAACCAGGCAAAATGTACGCGCATGTTTAAGTATTATAGCACTACGTGTAATAACAGAAAACGCGAGTTTATTCATTAAAGACGATTTTACATTTAAATATACCGTTTGCAGTGAAAGCAATAATAATTCCAGATTGCTGCATTTAGAAATCACAGGGTGATAATGCATTGAACTCATTTTTACGTTAAAAAGTTGATCAACAACAAAAGATCTTGCACGTTTCTTTTTTGGCAACAACCATACCACATAATAAGAGTGCAGGAGCACGTGACTTTGTGGGATTCACAATTAAACGTTTATGGATGTAAACACACCTGTAAGTGGTGCTATAAAAAAACACTTGTTAAAACATTTTTTCTAAAGAACTTAAACTAGTGCATTAAAGACATTTTTATGCTGCTTATGACAAAGTGAAATAGATTAGAATTACTTTATTTAATAAGCCTGTGTTGTTGGCCAAAATATGATGTGTACAGCATTAATGAACACGGTTATGCTTCACGCAACGTGAAATTTTGGCACCAATTGCAAACGTATTCAAGGATTTATTATTTAATCTTAAGATATCGGCACAAACGGCAAGAAAAACTGTCTAATATGCACTAAAGATTTTGCAAATGTATTTCAATGACTTGAGATATTTGCAAAAATAAAAATCTTAACGGTGTTTTTACATTCTGTCCAGCCCGTGTGTTAACTCCTGAAAACCCGATCCTGCACCCTGATAGTGCAAAAAATTACTAAATATAGTTCGGGTCGTGAGTGAGGAACTGTTGTGAAATATCAGTGGTTGGGACGGTGCTCGGCTTTCGACATTTTTCTGATTGGGCAGCCAAAACGGCACACGTTCACTGTTAATATCCCTGTCGTTCATGACGAACGTCGAGAAAAGACTGTTTTCTTCTCGACCTCCCGTAACAACATTGGCCAATTTGACCTTATTGCTGAAAAGTACTTTTTTGTTGTTCCGACATTAACATTGGCCAAGTTGACCTTATATATATATACAAATATACATGTACCATATACATATGGAAACATTGATTTTTGCAACGTTTGATACGCCATAGGTTTCCTTACAGTTGATAAATCTACTTTCCGCTTCTGGCCCATAATATTTTATCATAAAACATCTAATCAATACCAAGTTTAAGCTCAAGATCGGCGTGGCGTAGTGGATATGGTGTCCGCCTAGCGATCGGGAGGTCATGGGTTCGAACCCCACTGGGAGCGTTTCGTTGATCTCCCCAAAGACATCAAGTACTGGTTCTAGTCCCAGGAAAAGGACTCGAGAGCGTTTATATAAGCCTATGGCTTTCGATGCAATCGAGCAAAAATAAATAGGTTTAAACTAATACCAAGTTCAGTCTTGATGTGTTTCAGAATTTGAATGAATTGAATGTTTACAGACTGCTTACCCTTTAAATTGTTAAAGTATAATATGCTGAATGTTGTCAACATTTCAAATGACATATTTCCAAAAATTATTGTGCATAATTTTAAAATCACTATAATGTATTGTTCAAAAATCGAAGGTAAAAACAAAGTACCGTATGCTCTATGTTTTTTTTTTATTCGTATGTATGCTGAAATTGATAATAATAGGAAAAGTATTTTACTTTAAACTACTTTTTCATAATTATTAAATATGCTCCTGCCAACTAGCGATGCGCTTGAACTTTTTGCAAAGGCAAATAATGAAGCGCGAATTTGGATCCATTCTGATGCATCGATCATGAACACATACACAAAACTAGATATGGTAAGATTTTTCGGAGGATTTTTGCGTTGTTTTAAACTGTTTTCAACTGTACCTGAGGTTTGTTTTGATCTCACTAGTTGTGACATTAAAGCGATAAGCAAATATATTCACTTCAAATGTTTCAAAGCATCATTGAAACACAATCCCGCATGTGGATGTGATGAAGTATATAGTGAAAACTCAATTGAGTGTTTACTTAAAGGAATGCAACATGTAATTATACATATTTGACGCAATGTAGGGAACTCTATTTATGGTTGTTATCCAAATCTCAATACTTATTTTATTATAGTTACTTCAATTTTTGTTATCAGTGATTGCTATTTGATGAAATAAGCTAAATACATATTTGCATTAATACATCTTGATTCGAATTAATAAATATAATTTTTATGTCGCACTTAATTAACCGTTGACCTTTTAAATCTAACTGGTGTTTTTGAATTACTCATGTCTGCAGTATAGCAAGAAGTTATCAAAACTAAACAGTCATTTATTTTTACAAAGTAAAGAAAATGCAACTTTGACCGAAACCATTTAACTAAAGTTCTCGTGATAATTTACCCCACCCGTCTTGAGGAGTTGTTGTTGATTTATATAATTAAACGATTATATTTCAAGTTAGACGATAATAGTTTGTAATTCCATTCCTAATTTAAAACAATATGGGTCATTGATTTACATAGGACGATAAAAACATGCCATATTTTTCGTTCATAAATGACTTTTTAAAAATCTAGCATATTTGTGAACGTTCTCGACGATATTTAGATGTATGAATATTATTTTGTTTTTCACTAGTTCAATACTTGTAGAAGGACAGTATATACGCTTCATTTTGTTATTTAATTCCTAAAACATTTAACGATAACATGCCATATACGTTGGGACATTTAAAATCTACTTAGTTGTCTTTTCACCAAATTACGATCAAACGAAGAAAACTCAATGGTGGCATCTGGCATTGCCGCATTACTGATACAAGATATATAAAATATAGCATGAATGCCAGCCTCTACTCCCCGATGCCACGACTCGACGGATTTTCTCACAATAAACAGTAGCCTAATACAAACCAATTTGAGATGACGAGCTTTGAAGCAGAACAGTCCGATCGATTTCGATTTTCATTATCATTTATTTTAATATTTAGGTTCGATTATTGTTTTTCTTGAAATTGGTGTGTCATGTTTTGCAATATGGGATTTTCTTCAAAATTACCATATAATATTGTTTATTGTATATTGTAAATAAAACACATAGAACAGTGTCGCACTATTTGTTTTGTGGCAAAACATATATAAACGAATCGATATTCGTTTGTTTAGTATCGTTAATCAAATCGATTCATTCGGAGTGTATTGAACGTTTTTATGACACAGTGAACTTAAAAGAAATTCTACATAATACATTACAAGCTTGCAATAAAAATAAACACATATATATATTGAAACAAGACTAGAACATTGGAATAAAATCAATGCAATGATGCAGCTTTAAAGTTTTTTAACACTGGCTTCTTCACGTCTAATGTCAAGTTGAATTCTGTTTACCATTTAAAGCTTTGGGATTATTATGCCCCAGACGCCCTCGGTCAGCCGCTGAAGCGTGCGCGTCGCGACCGGGGCGAGAGTCACCCGCAGAAGATTTTCTTGAAGACTTGTCGGATAGGGGAACTTCTGTGGGCGGCTCTGCTAATCCAGTTAAATGTCGTTTTAAGGACAACCAGGCATGAATTGTCTTCTAATTGTCTACCAGCGCTCATTAAGGTCTCATTGGCCATCGTGCGCTGGTCTATTTGGATCTAAATAATCCCTTTGGCGAATACCCGTGCAGCCGGGGTATATTTGACCTTATTTGGCTCAAAATTAAATATTTCCTCCTAAAAGGTCACAGGGGCAGGTCGATACCATTGAACTCGTGAAGAGGCAGGAAACGACCTGTAACTAAACTCTTAAATAATAATAAAAAAAACAATGCCCCAGACACTATCACTAGTATCTCACAAAATCGTGTAGGTATTCTGGAAGTTTTCGAGTGCGCCTTGGTACTGACGTATTCGGTACAGACTCATCGGCGGCATTAACCTCAACGTCGGTTGGACGAATATGTTGCCTGTTTTTCATATAAGGTGTGTTATCTAGATTTGCAACAATATAGGTCCTGTCGCGTTGCTCAATAACTTGCCATTGGGGTCCACTCATTTCTATGTTCAAAGTAAATGTTGGCCCCGCGATCAACTTTTTGCAACACACGAGCACGCTTGTCAAAGTGTCGCGTTATTTGTTGTTTCCTTTTTATCCTTTTGTAACACGGTTTTACTTTTGGGATAATTCCTGGTATTCCTATATTCCCTGCAGGTCTATGGAACATCATCTCATGTGGGCTTGTGCCTGTGTCTTTTCTGGGGGTATTTCGCAATTCCAGTAATGCTTCATACTAATCGGTTTTGTCTTCCATGCACTTTTTCATCATTGGTTTCACTATTTGTACCCCCGCTTCTGCTTTTCCATTTGAATTGGGGTGGTTATGCGAGGTAATGTGATGTATGATCTTCCGCTCTTCCGTAAAACCCCTGAACTCTTCAGATGCGTAGTATGGGCCGCAATCACTCACTAAAACACGAGGACTTCCAAATCCGACTGAACTGTTTATTAAGTTTCTCTATAACTATCTTTGAACTTGTCATATGTAACTGGTCAACCTCAACATAGTTACTGTAATAGTCAATTGTAAGAAGATACGTTCTTCCTTCAATCATGAAAAGATCTGTCCCTACTTTGCCCCAAGGCCCAAGACCATCATCATGTAATCTCAATGGTTCTTTCTGGTTGCGGGGCTTTTAACTTTTACATAGCTCACATGTTTGTGCCATTTGTTTTATATCCGCGTTCATCCCCAACCAAAACATCGTTCCTATGGCTCTTCTCGTCATGCTATCGTAACCCATATGGGCTTTATGTAATCTCTTTAGCATGTCACTCCTCATTGACTTCGGGATGACCATTGTCTCTCCTTTCATAACAATGTCCCAGTCATGCTTGGCTCAAGCTTTTCGCAAGAATGTATTCTAGAGGCTAATGGTCATTCTGAATGATAACTTTCCTGCCAAAAGTGTGAGTTTCTCAAGACCAAACAAAACAGAAAGTGTCTCTTTTTTCAATTTGTCCCCATTTGCGTTCACTGTCTACAAGAGACCGGGAATCGAATTCAATTGGTTTTCCTGACTGAAGGAGAACCTCGCCTAGTCCACACTGACTGCTATCTTTTGGACAACAAGGTCTTTTTCTGGGTCAAAGTATACCAGTATTGGAGCCTCTGTCAGTTGTCGTTTCACGTCACTAAAAGCATAACGACAGTCTTCGTTCCATTCAAATGTTTCATATTTCCCTGTCAGCTTCCTTATAGGCTCCATAGTCGTTGCCAAATATTGGTTAGAAACGCCCCGTGTATTGAATAAGGCCGCACAATCTCCTTACGTCCGTAATATTCTCTGGATCCAGCATTTCCAGAACGGCTTCAATTTTCTTTTCGCCAGGCAAAATGCCATTTTTTTGTAATTTTGTGTCCATGAAAGATGATTTCTTGTCCAGTTTCTTTTTTCTTATCATTAAGAATGATGCTCTGTTCTGTGCATCGTTTGACCAGTTTGTCCAACTTTGCATCATTATCTGCTTGTGCATCACTATCCGTGTCTCCGCAACCGGCAACAATAATGTCATCTGCAATTAGAAACACACCTTCTAGCCCTTGTTGAGACTCATTTAGTTTTCTTTAAAATATTTCACTGCTAACCGACAGCCCGAATGGTAGGCGAGTCCATCTTTATCTGCCACAGGGCGTTATCATCGTTGTAAGATTGCTCGATTCTTCATCCAGATTTATATGGTAAAAAGCTTATTTCACATCTAGTTTTGTGAAGAGTTTTGCATCTTTTAACTTAGGCACTATGTCATCAAACGTGGGAAATTTATATTTCTCACGAACTAGGACTTTGTTCAGCAGTTGTGGGTCAATACATATTCGCAGCGATCCATTGGCTTTCCTTACAACGATTATTGATTTACCCACTCTGTAGGCTCAGTTACGGGTGCTAGTATGCCTCTAACTACAAACGTTTCTAGATCCTGCTTCACATTTTCTTTCAAGGCGATTGGTATGTTCCTTGCGGGTAGTGCTTTGGGCACTGCGTCATATTGCACTCGCAGATGTAATTCACCAAGATCCCCTAATTCATCATCTACCTCGACTTTCCCGGTTACATTTTCTGTGTTAATTGTCACCAAATTAAGTTTCTGGACGGCTTTCAGGCCCAACAAGCACTCAAATTCAATTGGCACAATAAAAAACTTCAGCTCATGTTGTTCACTGTTCCTCGGATTGGTCACCTTCCGGGTATAGCTCCTCCCAAGGAAGCACCTGTCGATCTATTCCACATCCTAAGTTGTGTCACTTTCTTCTCTCGTTGGTGTTTTTTTTTTTTAACAAATCTTTGCTGGATTGTGTTAATTTCTGCACCTGTGTCTATTTGAAAGCTTACTTCTTCTCATTGACATTAAGCTTAGCTTTGACTTTCGAGCGCCTTTTGCTTTCTACTACTTTCAACCAAAACGCGTCATCTGACAAAACATCCACAGCAATTATATTTTTACATTTCTTTTTGAAATGATTCCTGTCCCCACATTTGTCGCACCTTTGTCCCCATGCTGGACACGTTTCTCTTACTTTTTCATGGTAGTATCCACAAAATGTGCAATCGATTTAAGGTTTTCGCGCGAGCACATTTTTGGGCCTAGCACCGTTGTTTCTTTGTTCTGATTTTCCGGTTTCAACTTTTTAAACTTGACTTGTGCTTAGTTTTTCTTGTAACTCTTTAACATGCTTATTTGATTGTTAATAAGCTCTGCATACTTTGATTGCTTTATTTAAGTCAAGTTTTCTTCCTTCAACAACAGTTCCTGCAAATTCCCGCTGTTCTGAATACAATCTTGTCTCTAATCATTCTTTCTTTTTCCTGAAAGTTGCATGTCCCAACGCGTTTTTGAAGTTCGATGACAAAATATTCAAACGATTGCAAATCATCTAGTCGCGTACTCTAAAACCTGTGCGATTCTAGTACCTCATTTTCTCGAGGGTTGCAGTATTCCTTGATTTTGCCAAACACTTTTCTGGGGTCAGTTTTTGTCATTTTCTTGGTCCCAGACAAACTGGTCATACATGTTAATAACATTTGGATTGCACAATGCAGAATTATGCTAGTTTGCAACGCCTTTGATTTATCAATTGCACCACTAGCTGACAGGTAGATCTCCATTTGGCGTTTCCACTTTTTATAATTTTCGGATACATTCCCCTCAGTAATGTATTAATGGCCTGGTGGTTTCAAAAAATCTACCATGATTGTCTTAAAATTACGTGACACTAACAATAAGACTTAAACCGGGACAGGTTAGTGGCGCTGAACATTGAAACGATGCAGCATTGAACCGTTCGCAAATAATGTCACCTGTTTTCGCGACATCGTCTTTTGATCTTGAAATATTTCGGCATGTTTCCTCGTCTGGCTACTTATTCGTGCTTCAGGCACTTCAATCGCAATTGTCCTCAATTACCACCGCTGCCACCATGTTGATATTGACAAGATATTGCCGAGTATTGACAAGAAATACAAAAATACGCCTAATTATCTCGTATCCTCGAGACTCAAATACAACAAGAACATAAACTACATTAAATAGAATATTTATTAGTTCTGAAGTTGCGAAACGATCATTTTAATCAAAGGTCAATATCATAAGAATTTGTAATCACAAATATACAAGAAATTATTTATAACTGACCATAAATTCAAATAAATTCAATTTGATCAAATAAATAATCAAAGATCAATATAACTTGCAATATCAACTATACAAGATATACTAAACAACTGACCATAATTTTAAATCGAATCAATTCGATCAATAAATTAATTAAGCCCATTAGCTTACAAAACTCAAATCCGCCAAAAACCCGCCAAACAAAACAAAAGCAAAATAAAAGACAAAGTACAAGCAAACAAATTAAAAGACAGTACAATGCAAACAAAACATAATTATAAATTAATTTACACTTACATAACTGCTATACATCACCAGAAAACTAAAAGATATATGAAATCATGTATGTCACAATGTAAAATATTTCTCATAACAATTTAACTTTGAACATCAATGAAAGTAATAATACCAAAATTCAAGGGACCTAAACAAACAAGATTGACGTCAATATTTACCATCACCACATGTCTCTATCCTTTGAAAAAATAATGATGCCTTCTTCTAAAGGATGAATACACCAGAATGACATAATGATACTGCCATCACAAGTGCAAAGATCTGAAGGAATAATAAACACTCCCTTCAAGATGCTGTGAAACAGACCAACAACCCTCAACTTTTGACATCAATACGTCCACAGAAATTCAAACCTTTACCACACTTTCATAATAACATATTTGTTATAACTAATAGCAATATCAATATATAAACCACTAGCATTTAACCTATAAATCCTGACAAAAACTAGTGTAATGTATTCCTTACATAAAATTAAGTGATATCAGAATGATAACTATTTGTGCTACGTGTTGGCTTCAAATTTTCTACTTATCAAAAAGTCCTCGGTTTGAAAAATCAAGGACAGCAATTTCACACATTAATTCTTTCCTTTTAACAAATGTGAAACAACCCAAATGAAAAAATTTCTAAACAAACGAGTACCCTCTAAATTGAGATGTAACCCTCCATCCCGTACCGCAAAAACTGAACGACCAGGTCTTCCGAATTTGAAAAAAGGCCTGTAACTATGTAAGAACTGGCACCGTCTCTCTTTACACTTGACCTCTAATAAGATATTAACCTGTTTCACTTTATCTTTGGTAAGGCTATAGTCACAAGGACGTGGTAAAATTGAAGAAAACACAATATGTGTTTTAGGATTATAACGTCTGATTAAAGTTATCAAGTTATTATAAAAACTAATGATTTCATCAACTGAGTATGATTCACTCTGGTTTCTCGTGATTATATCGTTCGTACAAACATGATTGATTGTGAACGGCTTGCTGACAAGTGAAGGTGACATCTCTATACTGGCTGATAAACGAGTTATGTTGATACCCGGGAATGGAATAATATTTGTGTGCAAAAGCCGGTTATTTGCCTCAAAGAATTTATGTCTAACAAAGGCATACCTTTTTCCCCAGGTCACGAATCCGCGCTTCCCGCTCCTGCACTTGTTTCCGTAAGAACTGTAGTTCTTTCTGCTCCCTCAAACGTTCCTCCTTTTTATCCAATTCCGCCAACTGATCCATTAACATTTTCTTTTCGTCGTTTCCATTTTTTCTTACACCATCCGAAATCATGGCACTTTTCCCCGGTGTCACCTCCGTTTTCACCTCTTCCGATTTCGCCGATGTCACTGAGGCTCCAGCGGGATCCGCCGTCTCCAACTCGTCCTCTGTTTCGGCAGTTCCCTCATCCTTATCTGGAAATACGAGATCGGTCGTGTCGAACAAGACTGAAACCAAAAACGCGCGAATCAGCTGTTTTATAAACTTGCGTACTAATACAATAATACATGAGTGATCAAGCATGAAGGGACTATCTCTTGTCTGTATTCGGTAATTAATAGATTTTATGTAAGAAAATGCTTAAACTAAGTTCGAACGTTTACTGACGCATGCGGCGGTTACACAACACTGATACAACAACTAAATGAAATATCTGACATGGTTATCTGCCCATGCATTATAGTTAAGAGTCATATGATCAACACAATGAATTTATGTAAAAAAAATGCCCGCCGGCAGGCCAAAAACTTTTCGAAATAAAAAACGTGCAATCTACAAACAGTTATCACATTAACATTAATAGATAATTAACTTAGTTTTAACATATTTATTTGTTTTGGTAAGTACAATATATCGAAATGCACAACACAATTGATAATGAGCGTATTCGGCATACATACCCGTGTAAAATTGTTTTGCTTACCCTATGTAACCCTATGTAACCCGAGTAACTCGGNATACAACCCTTTTTCCTTTTAATTCCTGACTCCATAACTTCAAAGACACTACTACTTTAAGCATTTCCAAACAAATAATACTCAATTTCTGATCTAAAATAAACCCTGGAAAAGAACTGTGAAAAAAATTATTTCCACAAATACCTCCACAACCGGTAAAACAACTATCCGAACTGAATACTGAATCTACTTGTAACCAATCTCCGTAATCTATTTAAGCTCTACCCTGAAATAAAGGCAAAAATGTATGCCACCAATTCAGATCTTTCCTTACCTCAAGTGGAATCATAAAACACTTTCCATTATCAGCATAACATTCTCGCAACCAGTTAAGAATCCGGTTAACGAAAATCCGGCTAGATCTAACACATGCCCCTACAAAATTTAACTTTCCTAATAACTGCTGAATCTCCTTCAATGATGCTCTATCTCTATCTAGCCAACAACATGAAAGCAAAATTGACCACTTCTTTCTTCTCAACCCCACAAAAATCATCAAGATAATTACACACACAAAACCCAAACTTAAACATCATAAAAGCAAATACATTAGTAACCCTTTGACAAATATGAGCTGCAGATCTTAAACCATTCTCAAAACAGATTAAAAAAAAATGTGGCGTTTCCAAGTGAAACCAACTAAATTATAACTGGAAGGGCAAATACTAATCTCTCTATATGCACGCCTCAGATCCAGTTTAAACATCATACATCCGGGTCCTTTAGCCTTAATTAAAGCCACAAAATCATCAATCCTTGGAAAGATAAGCTCTACCTTTTTGTCCAAATAAGTTTCTTTAGAAACAAAATCATTAATGCCAGTGCCATCTTTAGGGAAGCTTAAGTCTAGGATTACCCTTCTCTCCTCAGTATTTGACTTGGGCACCGTGTTCAAAGGTGAAATGACCATTCCTTCTTCAAAAGGACAAGATGCAAAAGGACCAATAATGGCTTCATGTGATGCTTCCTTCTGTAAATAATTTAACATCTGTTCCGGAAAAGAAAGTGCTCCAGCATGATTTTTTATACTAATGGACTTGTTGAACAAAATTTTTTTATCATCTAATTCAATTTCAATAGGAAAACCAAACTTCAGTAAATCACATACTAAAGTGTCACAATAACCACTGAGCATCCTACGCAGAAATTCAGTATCTATCCGCTTATTAACTGGAATTCTACATCCCTCAAAATTATATTACCCAGAAGCTTTAACCTTTTGACTAATAACAATTTTCTCCTGTATTGAATGTGATAACCTTTCTTTAACAACAGTACAAACTTTACAACTATTTTAATGACTACAAAGACAATTATTAACCACGGCTTTTCCAGCCAAAGAATTGACCATGTTTTTCTTACAAAATTTACCCTATCCCGTTGAACCCCTTAATTCCTGAAGAGTCACGGATGAGCATTAGGACAGGCACTCGAGCATTCAGGATGTGCCAACTCTTTCTTATCTGTCTGCCAACATGTAGCACAAATGTGTTTTGCAAACCGAGTTTTACCCTCTTTTGCTGTCACTGCATGAGATGATGTATAAGTGCATTTATTTCTTTGAAACTTACTGCAAAACCACACCTTGACCTCTTCATTATAACCAGTACTCCCTTTTTTCCTGGGGGAGGTCAAAAGTGGGCTTTGGGCGCAACTGTACAGACTCATTCTTGTAATAACGGCCTTTGTGTCTTGCCAAAATAGTTGTTTCAACATAATTGAAATCATCATCCCATCTACCACAACCTAACTCTATTTCTCTTAGAATGGCAGCGTACAAAGATTTAATGACCCCCAAAATCATAGGAACTGCTCAGATACATAAGTTGTTTTAACAATTGCAACCTAGCTTCCTTTTCTTTTTTTCCAGTATTTGAACATGTAATTATTTCTAACTCTCCTGCTACGAACAGATTGAATTCTATTTGGTCAAATGAAATGTTTTTACTAACAAAGTCAAACCTCAGCTGTGCATGTGGATATTTTTGCTTATTCTTAACAGAGTCTGATGATTTAGATGTAATACCAGATTTTGTTTTATGTTTCTTATTTTTCTTTGCTTTTTTAACACAATCATGCACACTTGAGCCTATCGATGCACTATCAGAGTCACTACTTTCTTCTGACAAACTATCTGAATCAGATGAGGAATCTGTATCTGACGAATCTGTCATGACTAATCCAATTTTGGAAAGTTCTTTCTTTGCCTTTTTTCTTAAGCCGGTCATTTGCCTCAAAGAGTTAATGTCAAACAAAGGCATACCTGTCTCCCCGGCCGGTGCTGACACTGTCGTCTTTTCCTGCCTGGCCCCTGGAGTAGAAGGTGTCACTGACCCTGTCAAACTAGCTGCCAACCTTGACTTCGTCTTCTTTGCCACTGAATCACCACCAAAGTTCGTGCTCGTCACTGTTTTGGAGACGTCCTTCTCCAGGTCACGAATCCGCGCTTCCCGCTCCTGCACTTGTTTCCGTAAGAACTGCAGTTCTTTCTGCTCCCTCAAACGTTCCTCCTCCTTTTCCAATTCCGCCAACTGCTCCATTAACTTTTTCTTTTCGTCGTTTCCGATTTTCCTTACGCCATACGAAAGCACGCCACTTCTCCCCGGTGTCACCTCCGTTTTCGCCTCTTCCGATAAATATGAATTGTATTTTAGAAATTGCAACAAAAATACGATAGTGTAATTAAATTATAAAAAAAATATCGCGTGTTTCTTTTTCGAACAATATGGAAGATGACACGATTGGGACTTTGTCGAACAAACTGTGCACAGTGTTGGAGGATGTTGGAGTTACTGAAGAACTGATCAAATTCAGAAGATATGTATGCACTCTGCGCGAGGTTCTCTGTACAGGTCGTAGTACGCACAACGATAGTGTAGGACACATATTTGGTAGCCAAATAGAGGGATCTACCACACCCGGCATGCATTCTGACTTCGATTTTGTGTTCTATATGTACACGATGGCTGCATATACAGACCCGTCGGATTGCCAACCATACAAGGATTTATTTCTTGCCATAAAAACCACAATGTCTTGTCCACAATGTTACAGTTTACAATATGTTATTCAACTACCACGCAATATATTTTTTCCTGTCCGCGAAGAGCTATTTGAATTTTCAGTAAATAAACTTACTAGTATAGGACATGAGTGCATGCTAGATGAAGAAGGTCGAGTATTGCTTTCCAATCATTATGACGTAAGGACTTTGTTTGAAGAAACATCTCAGCTTTACCCGAACGATAAATACGAGCAACACGGACCGGCGTACAATTTAAATGACGTGCAAGACTCTGTTTATGCTATACAATGTTCAAAGATGCCAGATGAGTGCCAGGTTTTATTCTCTAGACCAAATCCAGGTCATTGGCCGAAACATGACACAATAACAAAGGCGAAACAGTGCGGAGTTTTTTTGTGATCCCGGGAAATATCGTGCACAAATTTTCGTATGATGCTGAACGAAACATGGTTTTAATGAATGTACATTATAAAAGTAACATCGCATCACGTCAATGGAGAGTGTCTACAAACAATCTAGAACTTTTACTGATGTGTGACCTTGACATTGTGCAAATGAAGGCATACATTATCACGAAAATGATACGTAAACAATTCCTAAAACCTATCGTCGGCGATCAACTGAGTACTTTTCATATGAAAACGGCTCTTCTATTTACAGTCGAAAAATATCCAAAGGAAATATGGAACAACGAAAACCTTGTGCATTGTGTACTCTTCTGTCTGAAAACGCTCAGGCGTTTTCTACAACGACGATATTGTCCCCATTATTTCATTGCCAATGTTAATTTGTTTGCGGGGAAACTTAAAGTCAGTGAATTTCCACTTTTGATTAAAGAAATAACGAAACTTATTGACTGTTATGTGCAATGTGTGTACACGTTAAGCACAGACTGTTTTGGTAAAAGATTGAAATCATGTCAAGCAACACCAACTATAACACCAATGTCAAGATGGATAATTATTGTTCAGTGGCGATGTCACAATTGTGGAATTTTTTAATTGCTGTTAATGAATATGTTGTTGTGTATGTAATAACACATACGACAACCGAGTTTAGAACACTGATGAAACAGTTCGCACAAAACTGGAAATACGCAATTTTCACCGGAAAGATTACTCTTTTGAAATTGAATTCTTCTATCACAACATAACCAACACAGTAGCTACCACAGAAGCGTCTGCTCATATTGCTGATAAGAAACCTATCACAGACGACATTCACGGGATGTACCAAAGTTCCTTAAAGTCTGGACAAATCCGTAATTATTTGAAATATGCATCAATGCTTGTTTGCATACATGATTATGATCGAGCTGTCACGTTGCTGAAGGATATTGAGAGCATGATTTCACAAGATATGAGTGTTAGTGCACAAAATAGCCTTCTGCCAAATACAATTTTCAAGAGTTTTGCACCATAGCTTATAACGCATGTAGAATTCACACGGCATGAACAAAATTGTGCTCCTAGTCATTTAATACATGAAATGTACAAAACATTGTCTGCAGATGATTACAGAATGATATATTATCAATATCAAAACTGGATTGCTGTCATTGACGCAAAACCGTTCCTTTACTACCTTCAGTACCTTGCACACGGAGACACTGAAGGTAAATATGCTGCTGTAGCAAAACTTTATAACTATTGCATATTGACGCTGGAGTTTCCTTTCAGAGGTCGTCCAGAGACGGCATACAACTTGATGGGGCATTTTTTGGAACTGTAAAACAAAGCATCAGAGGCGTCGAAATGTCATGTTAAGTCAGCACAAATAGCACCACGCAGCAACGCAGCTTACTGGCATATGTGCCGGTTACTCAGTTAATATGTGGCTGATAAAACGTCATATGAATGGACAAAATAATTATGTCCTTGTACAGGAAAAAAGACAATGGCATTAAATGGGCTATTTCGATCCACCAATTTACATCATCGGCTGATTCCTGAGTGATAAAATAGAAAACTTGATAGTGGCTGTTTTATTATATGTTAACGGCATTACATCATATTATTTTATGTTCAAAGATTGAACGACATCGATGAACGTAAGTGCACACAGTACTGGTAAACCAGATTATGAAGAAAAGTGTGAGAATTTGACTGGCTACCATCTACCATGATATGACTGGAATACTATTGGATACTTTGAAAAATAAAAATAAACAAATCAAACCATTATCAACAATGTTTCACGTTACCTCTAACATTAGCGACATTTTAATTTTCAACCCCATTGTTATTTGCTCTTGAACAAAGCTGTGAAAGGAGTTTCACATAAAATAAAATAAACTTGTGGAGCACCTGCATTTGGTAGCCAAATGGAGGGATCTACCACATTCGGCATGCAGTCGGACTATGATTCCGTATTAATTAAAGACGAATGAGCAGCACAAACAGATCTGTCGGATTGTCAACCATCCAATAATTCATTTCTTCTGATAAAAACCACAATGTCATGTCAACAATGTTACAGTCTTCAATATGTTAATTATGCAACTACCAATAATATGGAAATTCATATTTCCCTGCCCGCGAAGGATTTTCAGTAAAGCAACTTACTTGTACATACGGTGGTGAGTTAGATGAAGAAAAAAGAGATTTTTTTTACAAAAGAACCTTACCTGCGATCAGCTCATGCTACTAGATAAAGAAGGCCGAGTATTGCTTTCCAGCAATTTCGTCCCCGGGGCTTTTGATATAAAATTACCTGATTATTTCCCAAGTGGAAAATTCGAACAACACGGTCCTGCGAAAGACTTGGATGGGCAAAGAGTACGAGCAGGACGTAGTTTTTGCTATACATTGTCCAAAACTGCCAGATGAGTGCCAGGTTTTGTTCACTAGACCAAAGCCTGGTCATTGGCCGAAACAGCTCACAATAGAAAAGGCGAAACAGTGCGGAGTTTTTTGTATGCACCCGGGAAATATCGGACACAAATTATCGTATGACGCTGAAGGTAAGATGGTCTTAATGAATATACATAATCGAAGTGACATTGCATCACGTCAATGAAGAGTGTCTACAAACAAAATTGAGGTTTTACTGATGTGTGACCTTGGCATTGTACAAATGAAGGCATACATTCTCACAAAAAATGATACGAAAGCAATTAACCTATCGTCGGCGATCAACTTAGTACCTATTCATATTAAAACGGCTTTGCTATTCACAGTCGAAAAATATCCATTGGAAATATGGAACAACGAATAATTGTGCATTGTGTACTCTTTTGTTTGAAAAGGCTCAGGCGTTTTCTGCAAAGACGATATTGTCCCCATTACTCCATTGCCAGTGTTAATTTGTTTAAATATATATTGAATGCAGGTTTACACAAGACATACTTCAAATCGAAAATATATGAGACAAGAACTTTTTCAAACCAGTGATTATAATAGCACAAACAAATCTTACGCCACACGAAATGTTTAAGGTTTTTACAGCAACTATTGTAATGAATGTAGAATTCACAAGGCATGAAATTAATTGTGGTCCTAGTCATTTAATATATGAAATGTACAGGAGATTTACAACACATGATAAACAGTTGAGATATGATAAAAAATGGTTATTTTTTTTTGTTTTTGCTGTCGTTGACGCAAAACCATTCCTATACTACCTTCAATACCTTGCACACAGAGACAACGAAGGTAAATATGCTGACCTATCAAAACTTTCTAACTATTGCATCTCGAATCTAGATGTTTTTCACAGGGGTCGTTTACAGACAGTATTCAACTTGATGGGCCATATTATGGAAATGGAAAACAAATCATCCGAGGCTTGGACACTCTATGTTAAGTCAGCAAAATTAGAACCTCGCAACAACGCAGCTTACTGGCATATGCGCCGGTTACTCAGTCAATATTTGGCTTATAAGTGATCGTGCTAAGGCCACAGAGGAGCGGGTAAGCCGACTGGAGGACAGAGTAGACTTAGTGGATATGGGTTCTACCCTGATGACCACTAGGGTCAGCGATTTGTGAGAGGCAGCGTGACGAGCTGCAAGAGAAAGTTACCTACCTCCAGTCGCAGTCGATGAGGAACAACCTCATCTGTACCAACATCACAGTAGATTCCACTGGTAAAGAGTCAGCGGAAGTGTCTGAACGGAAGCTGATAGAGCATATGCAGTCAGTCGACAAGCTTTCGAAGACATCGACTCCATCCGTATTTAGCGTTTTCACCGGTCACCTGACCATCCGGGAAAAAATTGTAATATTGTGGCACATTTTATTTTTTTCCATGATCGAAGAGTGTTCATAGGGAATGGAAACAACTCAAGGGTACGAAATACTCCATGTTTGAACAATGTTCTAAGCTGTATCTGACAAGCGCCGGAGACTTGTAAGGCAGATGAAGGACGCTAGGGACGAGGGCAAACATGCTGGGCTAGTGTATGATACCCTTTACGTGGACGTTAAACCGGAAACAGACTAGGGGGACGCCGATGGTGAGCTTTCAGTTCTTACGGGGAACGTTCATGGACTATCATAGGAGAAACAAAAATCTTCTTATTTTGTAAATATTTTTGCTTCTTCTGACATTTGCTTTTTGGATGACTCATGGACAAACTCTAATAGTAATATTTCTTTAAATGGTTACAAATGACACAATTTTAATAGAAAGTTTCAAAACCGTAAAACTAGACGAAATAGTGGAGGCATTATTTTGTTGTATAAAGATCATTAAAAAGATGGCATAAAATAGTTAAAATCATGACACTTTTATTTGGATTAAACTAGATCGCCTGTTTTTTTTAATACTGTTGAAGATGTTCAAGTTTGCGGGGCGGGGTATATATTTGGGGTATGTAATTTTCCGCAAATAATGTTGTTAATATTGATCTGTTTGATACAATTGAGCATGATATTTCTGTATTTAATTAACTTGGTAGTATAGCTTTATGTGGTGATTTAAACAGTATGGTTGGTAATAAATGCGATTGTATTCCTTATGATTGCGTAAATAAAACATAATACATTCGATGACCCTGACTATGATCCCGATTGTACCCCCGTACAGGCATCGGTTGATAATGTTCAAAATAGTCACGGTACTCAATTGATATATCAATGTCAAATGTTAGCCCTGTCTAAGTGTATGTGTGGGTGGGTGCCGGGCGAGACAAATGTTTTATTTTGAATTATATACATGTAACATAATAAATTACAAAACTTCGTTAAAACCAGAAAGAGCGCAGATTTTATGTTTGGTATGTAGCATCGGATTCTGCTCATTGAAAAAGATTGTACAAACCATGCCTACGGGTTCGAAACTTTAAACAGGGAAGCGAACTGATGTAATCATGGTCATCTTGTTTATATGTAATAAGTCTACGATTTAATAACCTTTAAATGTCGATGTATTGTAACAACCCAGTGCATAGTACATTACTAAAATGTGAATAAAAAATTACATTGAAACTAGTTACCTGAATTTCCTTGTCAACAGCATAATTGTTTTCATTGTTCATTCATTCATGTTGCTTATCCTACCTAGCCTGGTCATATAATAAATAGTGCTGACCAATTATATATTACAGACCAGCCACTTATATTACATGTTTAGGCTAGAATTAGTTTTCCTTCATACTTTCGATTTTTACTCCATTGTTACTGTTCCTACTTCCGGTTTGAAGATATACATTTGTTTCTTAAAGTAAATGTCATTATTTAAGAATTCATACAAAATAAGTAGCAGCTATCAAATTTTAGTCCTATTTTGCACATTTTTTTACAATGTTTAACAGTTAGAATTGTTTACATCCATTACTTTTTGACTTTAAATTGTCACACTTGTTTCTTAGAAATCTTGATTTTTACCGTGCCCGTTGCTAAGCAACTTTGTCAAGCCGGTTTTTAAAGTCCTTGAGCATCATTTTATATTTTCATTAATTGTTAAAGTTCTTAAATATATTCATACAAGGCAGAAAACGCTCCTTTTAGGTATTATTATGTTGTAATATGTTTTGCCAATCTTAAAGTTCTAACATTACAAATTTTCTATACTTAAGAACATTCTATTTTGACCACCATTTAAAAAGGCACTTAGAAAACTGTGTCTGGCACAATTTTTGTTGTTGCAGGCACGATGTGTCGTGTGTATGACACACCGTGTCATGTGTATGACACAGGGCACAGTGTGTCATTGGAAAAGTATATATACCTCAGGTTTTCTGTGGAGAGGAGATGTTCCATTGATAGTAAAACTTCGTTCTGAATTGTTTGTTAAGAACTCTGGTGCCAACTTGAAGTTTATTATTTTGACACATTGTAAATGAAATTTGCTCAGTGCTACTTTACATTAAATAATAAAGAATATATTTCATCTTACATGTTAAGTTCGTTGCTGGACAATAAATTACATATAATAACTTAAGTCTGGGTTGACTTACATTCATGGACAAAAATGACTTTATATTTTAAAGCCACACTGCCATAACTATTTACTGAAAGAGAGCTACTAGTTATACTTGGTATAAGACTTGCGCCTGAAGCGGAGTACAACAGTATGATAGCGATCACTGTGTTGATTTGTAAATTGCTTATTAACAATTTAGTATAGTCTCTAGTATAGTAAAATCTTAAGTAAATAAATAGTTTTATCTACGAACTATCTTATATCAATAAATCTAGCGTCGACTCCGAAGTCCACAGTCAGACAAATGTAAAATGTATCGAGCGTTTGGGTGGTTGAAAAGCACTCGATTGAGTAATCGAAAGTGGGCAAAGTAAAACAGGAACTTTTTACAAATTTTAACTGAAATACCATAGTTTAATTTAATTGGGTATATTTTGCGTGTTACGTTTGCTAACAGCATTGCAGATGACACGATTGAGGCGTTGTCGATAAAATTATGCACAGTGTTGGAGAATATTGACCGTAGATCTGATCAACTTCAGAAGATATGTCTGCATTTTTCGCGAGGTTCTCTGTACAATTCACAATCATGTCCACGGTATAGTACAATAATTTAGTATGCCAAGTAGATGGATCTACCACACTCGGCATGCATTCGGACACATTGGTTGCGTATACAGACCTTTCAGATTGCCAACAATCCAAGGTTCCATTTCTTGCGATTAAAACCACGATGTCGTATCCGCAATGTTACAGTCTACAGCATATAATGGAACTGTCAGACAATACACATTTCCCTGTCCGTGACGGAGTATTTGATTGTTTAACAAAGGAATTTACTAGTTTCTTGGATAAACTTATGGCAGACGAAGAAGGCCGGTTTTTGCTTGTGAACAATTTTTTCTTAAGGGCGGATTGGTTTCAAGGATATTCTTTAATTATGAGGGAATTCGAACAATACGGACCGGCGCACAGTTGGAAGGACATACTGGACAGTGTTGTTGCAATACATTGTCCAATAATGCCAGATGAGTGCCAGGTTTTTTTCTCCAGACCAAATTCCGGTCATTGGCCGAAACAGGTCACATTAACCAAGGCAAAACAGAGCGGAGTTTATTTTATTTACCCGGGAAATATCGGACACACATTTTCGTACGACGCTGACCGTAAGATGGTTTTTATGAGTATACTTTATCAAAGTAACATCGCATCATTTCAATGGAGAGTGTCTACAAACAAGATAGAACGTTTACTGATGTGTAACATTAACATTGTACAAAAACAGGCATACATGCCACAAAAATGATACGTAAACAATTCATAAAACCTATCTTCGGCGATCAACTGAGTACCTTTCCTATGAAAACGGCTCTGCTATTCACAGTCGGAAAATATGCAATAGAAGTATGGAACAACGAAACCCTTGTGCAGTGTGTACTCTTTTGTTTAAAAACGCTCAGGCGTTTGCTGCAAAGACGATATTGTCCCCATTATTCAATTGCAAGTGTAAATTTGTTTGCGGGGAAACTTAAAGTCTGTAAATTTTCTCTTTTGATTCAAGAACTGACGGAAATTATTAAGCCTGGTTTGCAATGTGCGTACATGTTAAGCGCAGACTGTTTGGGTAAAAGATTAAAATCATTTCAAGCGACACCAACTTCTACACTAATGTCTAGATAATATTATTCGTCATTGACGCTGTCACGATTGGTTAGTATGGTTATGGGTAAACAAGGAAGTTTAGTTGCGCCGGCACTATTTCGTACGACGCAAGAGTTCGCAACACTGATGAAACAGTTCAGACAAAACTTGAACAACTCAATTCCCCAGCAGAAAGATTACCCTTTTGAACTTGAATTTGCCTATTAAAAAAACATGTCACACATTAGCTACCTTAGAAACATTGCTAATAAGCAACCCATCACAGACGACATTTACGAAATGTAAAACACTTCCTGAAAGTCTGGACAAATCTCTAAGTATTTGAAATATGCATCAATGCTTGTCTGCATACATGATAATGATCGAGCTGTCACTTTGCTGAAGGATATTTAGAGCATGATTACACCAGATATGGTTCAATTCTCAATGATACAAAACGGGGACATTTTTGAACGAATGATTGCATGAGCACATAGAGGTCTTATGCCAATCGAAATGTTCCAGGTGTTTGCGAAACATATTATAATGGATGCAAGGCATGACATTAATTGTGCTCCAAGTCATTTAATATATGAAATGTACGGGAGATTTATTGCAGGTGATGACAGGTCTCCACGTAATCTTCCAAACTTAATGCAATTTGCTCTTATTGACGCCAAACCGTTTCTTTACTACCTTAAGTACCTTGCACACAAAGACACTGAAGGTAAACCTGCTTCCTTAGATCAACTTCATAATTATATCATCTCGATGCGAGATGTTCCACATATGGGTCAAGTAGAGACGGCATTTAATTTGGTGGAATATATTATGGAATTGGAAAACGATGCAAAAGATGCTTGGAACGTCTATGTTTTGTCAGCAAAGTTAGCACCTAGCAACAACGCAGCTCACTGGCATATTTGCCGGTTATTCAGTCAATATGTGGCTGATATTTCTTTGCATGGAAAGATGAATATAATCCTTTCTTATACAAACAGGAGAACAGACAGTGACATAAACTAGGCTCTTCCGATCTACCCTTAAACAGCAAAAGCTGATTCCTGAGTGATAGAATTAAAAAAGAAATTGATTGTGGCAGTTTCATTTTATGTTTACGCCATTACATTTTTTGTTTTGTGTTGAAGATTTATTTTACATATAAGAATAACTAAATACTTTTAATATCGCTGCATTTTGATGAGATTTGGTTTAAACAGAAATGAATTGTTCTGTAAAAGTAAACTTGTTCGGCTTAATTATGTGAATCGCTTAAGCTAAACAATTTCAATTTCATCTTCGCTAATAGGAAATTTTAGTTTGGATATTCTAGTAATTTTGTGTTGCTGTATATGGTTATGCTAATATGTCTGCCGGGTGAGTGTGACAGTTCTATGTCCAACATGTGTAATTTCACTGTTTGTTGAATATATTTTTGCTGTTACTTTCCCATACAATTTCAGTGTGTAGAAATGACAACAAGTTTAATTTAAATGTATTCTAAATTATTTTTACAACGATTTTTTTAACATAATTGTTTAATGATGTATTTCACAGATAAACTGTATAAAGAAATACTTAAATAACACAATATGTTTGATAAGACAAATTAATTTTCCTTTCGAACTAGTACATTTATGCAATACAACATTCAACAATTCTTATATCTTCTCATGGTTTTGTTTTGAATCAACATTTTTACAGAGAAAATATATATCTGATGAAGCAATATGCTCCAGGTTAAGGAATGACACAATGTTTTCCAGGCTAAATAATAAAAACAAGACTTTTAACAATATTCACAATATAATATTGATATATTTTGATAAATCAGCACTATTGAAAGATATATTTTATATGATGATTATATTTTGTAATTTTGAAGGCTTGTTCCGAGCAATATTTCGCAGAGTTATCAAGAATTTTGTTTAAAGATGTATGACTAAGACTGACTGAACTTGTTATAATATACATATCACTTGATTGTATGTACTTACCAGAACTATTTAAACAATGGTACTTTAATAGCCTTCATTGTATGTTTATACCCTTATAGAAAGGAGTATATTGGAGTCACCATGTTGGTCTTTCGGCTTGTCCCCATATTGTTAATGTTTGTGATGCAGGCTTATAATATGTCAAAACCACAAACTGTAGATGTGCAAGTCACGCCAGTCACTTTTTCCATCTCTAAAGTGTATAGAATTATTTGCCATTGAACATAGCTTGCGAACAAGATTCGCATACAATTTATAGATTTAAGAGGCATACTTCTACCATAATTTTTAAGAGATTATATGAAACTTATGTCATCACAATGCACTTTAGATACGCACTTATCTGAGATATTAGCTCCTAAAAGTACCTGACAATATGTTATTGGAGTGTATGTCATGTTGTTACAAAGCTCTAATTGAATACAACAGAAAAACGAAACTAACAATGTTTCAAAATATATCCCATTTTGCTACCAACCACATCATCATATGAGTATACAAGTATGAGCATGTGCTTTTTGCAAAAGTATGTCTCCAATTAATAGCTATTTATTATAAATGGTGGTTATTGATTCACTGTACGATTACATTGTAAATAAAGTTCTATTTGATTTCAAGAATAACATTAAGTTTATATTTTTCAGGAGTGTGTATCATTGTTTGAAAACTGTGTTTTAAATAATTATGATTAAATAAAGCACTAACACTTTTTATACATTGAGTTACTTCTACTTTAACTTTAAAATTACCAAATACATTTAGCCGCCTGGTTTTTAAGGTCAATTAAAAACCATGAATATAATATATTGTATGAAGTTGAACTATACAAAAGCATACTGAACGTTTTAACTGAATAATAGATCAAACTCGTAAATTTTGCCCATGAACAGAACCCTGTATCAACACATGAAAATCATGTATACTTAGCTGGAGCCATGCATCAAGTTCATTTGTTAAATGTTGCTACGGTAATTCCTTAATTCCTTCACCGATAGTTTACCTGTTTGTTCACTGACCATTGACCATTGTAAACTGAAATTTGTTTTACTTGCATCATGGTATGTTCAAAGGCAAGACTTATTGTTTTGCTTATATAGTATGTCTACAAAAAAAATCTACACGGAGTAGGAATTAAATAACAAAAATATTCACAATTCTAAATGTGGGGATACAATATATACCTTGATGAAATAAAAAGCTGAAATATTTATTTAAATTTGTAGCTATATTATATTAACCAGACATCATGAATACAATACATTATTTTATTATGTAAATTGTATTTATTTTTCTACATTTCCTGCACATGACTGATACAGTCGGGCTGATAGCGCCGAACCAAACAAATATCGATATAAATAATCGAATTATTTAATCACACGTGCAGCATTTCCTTTAACTGCTCAGCAATATATGAGAGCTTCACAATGCGTCTTCCCGATGGCAATGATTAATCAGCAGAAGACTGCATGTTTACTGTCACTGAAACGAGTTGAATATGTTCTTCTATATTTAGAGTTGTGTCCAAATGATAGTATCCGAAATGGTGTCGTTCTTCAGTTGCTTGTTGTCTATCCGACTACCATGCCTTTAGGCGAGTGGACCCACGTTTTAGACCTTTTTGATACGAATTTCGCCTTTTTTTCTTAATACAATCATGAACAATACACTAATAAACAATATTTCAAACTGTCACGTTTAATCGAATAATATCCGAATATCAACTAAAACAAATTGTGTTGTGATAATAGTGGATAATCTATGTTACTTAAAAAAAATCATCGTTCTGATAAACGTCCGCGGCCCCCCTAGATTAAATCAATACATTTTATCTACGCATTATCTTATGTCAATACAACTAACTTCGTCTCCAAAAATTGGTAATACGCCAAATATGGGATGCCTCTATCCCCGATAAAGGCACTCGGATGTTTGAAATGAAATTTGTTTTTATTGGGAAATCGAAATTAGGCAAAGTTAAACATGGATTGTATTTTACAAATCGCTTCTAAACTACCTTCATTACCATCATCATAAAATACCATAGTGTAATTTAATTGTGTATATATTCCGTGAAACGTTTTCTTTCAAACAATATGGAAGATGAAACGACTGAGTCGTTGTCGATCAAACTGTGCACAGTGTTGGAAGATATTGGAGTTACTAAGGAACTTATCGAATTCAGAAGATATGTCTGCACTCTGCGCGATCTTCTCTATACAATTCACCGTGTCTACGATACGATACACACATTCGGTAGCCAAATAGAGGGATCTACCACACTCGACATGCATTCGGACTCTGATATCCTGTTTTATACAGACACAACAGTTGCATATACAGACCTCTCGGATTGCCAATCGTTAAATAATTCATTTCTTGCGATAAAAACCTCAATGTCGTGCCCTCAATGTTACAGTCTACAGTATATAATGCAACAACCTTCCCGTGAAGGAGAACTTATTTGGGATGACTTAATAATAGATGAAAAATGCCAAGTACTGCTTTCAAACAATTATTTGGACAGGACTAGGTTTGAAAGAGCATCTCGGTATTTAATAACAGATGAATGGAAACAACAAGGACCGGCGCACAGTTGGAAGGACGCCTATGACTTTGTTGATGCTATACATTGTCCGAAGATGCCAGATGAGTGTCATGTTTTGTTTTCTAGACCAAAGCCCGGTCATTGGCCGAAACGGGTTACAACAGCAAAGGCGAAGCAATGCGGAGTTTTCTTCGTGAACCCAGGAAATATCGGCCATACATTTTCGTATGACGCTGGGGTTAAGATGGTTTTAATAAATATACAGTATCAAAGTAAAATTGCATCACGTCAATGGAGATTGTCTACAAACAAGATAGAACTTTTACTGATGTGTGACCTTGATATCGTACAAATGAAGGCATACATTGTCATAAAAATGATACGAAAACAATTCTTAAAACCTATCGTCGGCGATCAACTGAGTACATTTCATATAAAAACAGCTCTGTTATTCACTGTCGAAAAATATCCAATGGAAATATGGAACACCGAAAACCTTGTGCATTGTGTACTCTATTGTTTGAAAACGCTAAGGCGTTTTCTGCAAAGACGATATTGTCCCCATTATTTCATCGCCAGTGTTAATTTGTTTAGGGAAAAACTCAAAGTCAGTGAATTTCCACCTTTGATTAAAAAACTATCGAACATTATTAAGTCTGGTTTGCAATGTGTTTACAAGTTAAACACAGACTGTTTGGGTGAAAGATTGAAATCGTTTCCAACTAAACCAAATATTTTAATTTTGTTAAAAGATGATTATTGTTATATAACATTGTTAGAATTGTCACACATTTTTATGGGTGGTTTTAATATTTATTATTTGGATCTGAAAGCAATCATACTTACGACCGAAAAGTTCGTAAAAGTGATGAAACAGTTTGCACAAAACTATAAACAGGCCATTGCACACCACAAAGATTACTCTTTTCAACTTGAGTTCGCCTATCAAAATATAATCAACACCGTAGCAACCACAGAAGCGTCTGTCCATATAGCTGATAAAAAACGTATCAAAGACGACATTCATAAAATGTACATAAGTTCATTTAGGTCTGGACAAATCTCTAATTATTTGAAATATGCATCAATGCTTGTTTGCATACATGATTATGATCGAGCTGTCACTTTGCTGAAGGATATTGAGAGCCGGATTACACCAGATATGGATCATGTTTCAATTATACCCTTCTATAAATTTTTACCAGCGATTGTAAGAGCACATAAAAGACTTACGCCAAACGAAATTTTCAAAGTGTTTGCAGCCAAGCTAATAATGAATGTAGAATTTACAAGGCATGAACTAAATTGTGCTCCTAGTCATTTAATATATGAAATGTACAAAACATTCCCTGAAGATGATGACAGGATGCGATGTAATAATTATGAAAACTGGATTGCTGTCATTGACGCCAAACCGTTCCTATACTACCTTCAGTACCTTGCACACGGAGACAACGAAGGTAAATATGCCGCCGCAGGAAAACTCTCCAACTTTTGCATCTCGACGACTAACTTTTGCAATTCGCCTCTTTTCATCTTGACGAAACATACTGGCTTACGTTTTAATTTGGAGACAGCATACAACTTGATGGGACATATTATGGAATTGGAAAAAAAGGCATCAGATGCGTGGATAGTCTATGTTATGTCAGCGAGATTAGCACCACACAACAACGCAGCTTACTGGCATATGTGCCGGTTGCTCAGTCAACATGTAGCTGAAAAACGTCGAATGAAATAACAAAATAAATCCTTCCTTGTATAAATAGGAAAACAGACCGTGGTATGAAATGGGATCTCCTGATTCACCCTTTCAGAACAACGGCTAAATCCTGAGTGATACAATTAAAATATAAACAACATAATGGCAGTTTTATTTTATGTTGACGCCATTATATTTTTATATAATGTTCGAAGATTGAGCGGTGTGGATAAACGTATGTGAACAAAGTACTTGTACACCAGCTAACCTATACAAACATGCGAGGGTGTTAACTGACTACTAGGACATGACTGGAATATTGTTAGATACGGCGAACATTCCAAAAAAACAAACCGTACAAATATTATCTCATGAAGTTTACTTTACTTTAAAAAATAGCTGAACAAGTGTAATACTTTAGCAGCATTCTATCTGTCAACTGTATGAGATTTGTTTTCAACAGAAATGTTTGGAACTGTAAATGCAAACGTGTAAATGAAGATATAAAATACACTTTGTTCTATCCCCAGTGTCTATAAATTATTTGCCCTTTAACTTAGCTGACAAGAGATTCGCATAAAATGATACACTTTTGTGGAGCACACTTATATTATAATTTGTAACAGTTTAAATGAGAACCTGAAATATGTTATCACCATTAAATTTAGATGAGCAGGACACTTTCCTGCAATATATCCTCTTGAAAGTTGGTGACAAATTGTGGATATGATATCAGTCATGTGGTGACAAAGCTCTAGTTGCACTAGTTGTTATCTAGGTGCTGTTGAAAACAAAGGTTGTTATTACTTGAATGTTTTAGAACTGTAATACGACATTTCGATGTTCTGTTCTTTATTCGCATATTTCATACTGTAATTGTATGCTGCATTCAAAACCAAAGTTTAAGAAAACATTACCAAACAAATAAGGTATGTTTCTTTTAGCCTGTACTACGAACACACTTTACGACCTGAATGACCATGTCGTAGTAGTGCGTTATATAGAGGAGAAGGATCCAGATGCGAATCTCGCCGCAGGCAAAAAAACTTAAACTTTAGTTGATATTATTCAAAAAAGTTGTTATTAAATACTACACTGGAAATATGTCCAACTGTAACAGATTACCAATGTGCTCATTAAATAAATGCTTGAAGTGCATGTATGCGAGAAATTTATTGCGTCGGAACGTTCTGCATGCTAACCTAGTTTTGAGATTTGTAATATGTCGAAAAATCATAAACCTGCACACCTTTATCACTATTACCTTGTGCAGACATAATGATCGACGAATCGTTTGACAAATGTATACATTTATAAACGTCGTACAAGAGTAATACAATGATGTTCTTTTTAACTTTATAAAATGATGTGGAGATTCGGTTTCCAGATTGCAGCGAATGCTACCAACTGCCGTTTATAACAATCTAGTCCTTATTTAATAGTTCTATTTGTATTGGTTTAAACATATTTATTCCACAATGCGTTTGCAAGATAGATAAAAAACATCTTAAGTTTGGAGGATTGGAACGTTAGCTAAGCTTGTTGGGTTCCTTTTCTCTATTTGTATTGAATATACTTTCTCACAAATATGCCGGTACAAACAATGCTCACCAATAAACATTCCTTTCAAAATCACATACGGCATCAACCTTTTTTTTCATTGAATAAAAATGCGTTAGTATTATTGTTCATCTTCCTGACGTTTTGCACGGCCACTGGTCTGATAAATCACACGGGGTAACTATGAGAATCGTAATACTTCCGGTTTTTCTGACGTTTTCACGGTCTGACAAAGTTCACTATACAACGGCTTTAACCGTTTTATCCAACGGACACTGGCTCGACCCCCGATAAGGATACACTTTTTTCTTTTAATTTCTCCTTTTAAACCTTTTTCTTTTTATTATAATGAAGCTCGTACTGTCCCGATGTTTAAATTTAACGATTTAAAGCTTTTTATGACACTCTTCAGCAAATGTCCCAAATCTATGAACACGTCATTTTACGAAAGAAATAACACAGAACAGTTGGCACCAGCACAGGGCGCTAAGGGACCTTGTGACTCTTGGATTTTAACCAGTTTGAAGCCTCAAGGCATGGCTCAGAATCAATCATATCCGCGTTTAATGTAAAAACAGCATCAGATTACATTGCACCTCAAATTAAACTGAAATACAACTGAAAACATTGAGATGAATTATAATTCGGTTACTGAATGTCTGAACATTATCCAAGGTACCGGGACTGTCCATTGCCATGGTCATTCTATAAATATCAGTCTTATCGCAGACACTGGCCTTTTTAGGCGAAAAGATTACCATTCAAATAGATATCACTACATTGGCATAGCATTCATTATTCTGCAAGTTCATGCAACGAGAAAAAATAGAACTTTGCATGGGACTATCCATATCTTATCTTTGTTCCGGGGATGCATTCAATAACCAAGCTGAAATATGTTTACTTTATGTACATTGTATTACTTATCCCTTCAAGAGACTATAGGTTCACCCCTAATTCGTCCGCGTGTCCGTCCGAATCTTGATCCTACGATAATTAAAATAGTACTTAACTTAAGTTGGAGAAACTTGGCAGATTGATAGAGGAAATACGGAATATGCAAGTCATTTAAGATTTTGCTGTCGACAAATATTGTATTTGCTATATGGTAACAGAAATGAATGAAATCTGTCTTAAACATCTAGATCAAGCGTTAACTTAAAAAGTAGGTAACCTAGTTTGGTGAAACTCTGTATGCTGAAATAAGGCCATATGGGAAATACGTTATATCTGTTGTTCTTTTCGTCCGACAAAAATGTGGTTGCAATGGTTAAAGAAAAAAGTGAACAACGAAAATATGGATCCTGCAAGAACACATACCGTACTTAAGCTTACTCCGACATCATTTACTCGACAGAGGACTGTTATTTTGTCTTTGTCGTTTTCGTGATCAGTGTGCGGTGCAGTTTCAATCAACTTAGTTAATGTAATGGTTTAAACCCTATCATCCTCGACCCAAATGGTTATTTTTATTAATCTGAATATATTGAACTTACATATCATGTATTTAATGAAGAGTATTATTATATTGTATTATCCAAATAATTTGTGCGTTTTCGTATTAAATTAATCTGTGATCGAAAAATTGTGGGATGATAAGCGTTCCGTATTGTGAACATGCTTTATCTATAAGTGGGTTTAAAATAAACATGCTTTATCTATTCTTTAACTGGGCTTAAAATATATATTCAGTAGAAAACGTAACACAAGTTTGAGGGCGATAGTTTCATATTTAAGAAACATTAACGAATCATTTTTGATATTTGTTAGACTCTAGACATAAAATACATGTGATGGTTCTAAGAGATACATTAAGAAACTTTACACACTGAAGGATTAATTCATATAGGATTTTTTTTTAAGACGTGTATGTGACAGGTAGTAGTATTCGTTGGGACATGCAGGGAAACACAATAAAAGCATTTTCTTTAAAATTGTCCGATGTGATGGAAGACATAGGTGTTACTGGTGAGTTAATCGCCTATAGGAGATATGTGTACAAACTGCAGGAAAAGATAGGATTGATTAATTATGCAAAAAAAGTGGAATGCATTGCGTTATTGTTGGCAGCCACATTGAAGGATCTTCCACTATTGACATGAAATCTGATGTTGATGAAGTACATTACCATAATCATCTACAGGCTATACTTCATTCGCCCGAGAGGCGCTCGTCCGACGAATGGCTGCTAGTTATTAAAAACAATCATTCATTTCCCCAGTGCTGCAGTTTGACGCTTATAAAGCTAATTCCTTCATCTTACAGTACATGGTTTATAGCTGATCAAAAAGGCGGACTTCAGCTTTCAAACAAACAAGTTATTACAGATACTTTAGGTTTAACCAGAAAACTATTTACACAAAACCGACATGAACTTAACGGTCCTGCAGTAACAGCTGATAATAAAACTGATTATGTGTGTGCCTTTTTCTGTTCATCGCTACATGACGACTGTATAACCTGGATGACTAGACCAAGACCCGGTCACTGGCCTTAACAAGAAACGCTGGAAAGAGCAAAGCTATGTGGAATGCTTCTTGTACACCCTGGAAGCATTGGGCATGTATTCACCTTTGATTCGACGCATAGAATCGGTAACATGGATAAGCACTTCGCGGACGATTACGCCTCTACTCAGTGGAGAATGTCTACAAACAAGATTGAGCAACTGCTCATGTTTGATCTTAATGTCGTTAAATGAAGGCATTCATTATTCTTAAAATTATCAGAAAAGAGTTCATTAAACCTCTTGTTGGAGACCGGTTGAGCACTTTTCACGTGAAAACATCATTTCTCTTCACAGTGGAGCAATATCCAGAGGACAATCTTGTCCAATGTATTCTCTTTTGTTTAAACACTCTTAGGCGTTTTCTAAAACGTCGAATCTGTCCACACTATACCGTCGCCTCATGGAACTTGTTTTCACAGAAACTAGAAGTTCATGAGTTTATTACACTGGTAAATAAATTGACATTGATTATTAACACTAATTTAACATGTGTCACTGATATTAAAATGGATAAGATTGGAAATAGATTATATGTTAGTACAAATGCCAAACTGATCTCCAGAAAAGTTAATCGTTTCAAAATCATACTAGATTTGATAGGAGAAACTCGGTATAATATGATGTAATTTATATATAATGACTCAGTCAGTTGCCAAGCAGAGGATTTTGAAGCAAACATTGAAATCTTGATGCGCAATTTCCGTTTTGCAACACTCCATGGTAACGAATACCATACTGAAGTGCATTTCTTTTTCTATACCATTTGCAGCATTCTGGCTTCGGTAAAAGCATCTGAATGTATTGCACATGGGCGAGCAATAACAGAAGATTTTGAGAAGTTGTATGGACAGTGTTTGTTGTCAAAGCAAATACTTATTTATTTGAAGTTCGCATCAACTCGTAATCGCCTATATGGACAGGCAGACGAATTACTAGAGAAGATCGAGGAGATAATTGAGCCAGATATGTTTCAATGTGCTACTAGAATGAATTATTCCGGGCGAATTTTCGCAAAAGATTCTAACACCAATACAAGCGTGTCAACACCAAGCCACAACTATCTGGCATAGATTTCGAAATCGATATTTCTCATAGTATTCACAAGGCATGAAATTTACTGCGCACCAGTTCAATTACATTATGAAATGTACAGGACAATCACTTCCGATGATGACGAAAAATGTCAGTATTCGATATATATACCGAGCAGTCTACGGCAACGGAATGGGCTGTATCAGACGCCAAACCATTCCTCTAATATCTCACCTACCTGTCTTCCGTAAGGAAAGGAAATAAAATAGAAGCGTTCAACAAACTGCAAGTATATTGCAAAACGAATCCAAACGATGAGGATTTTCAGGGCCATGTTGAGACCGCACTAAACATGTTTGGTCACGCGCTAGAACTACTGGATCGTAAATCCGAGGCTTGGAATACCTACAGTAGATCTATTGTGTATGTGCCACAAAATAATGCCGCTTATTGGCATATGTTTCGAATACTTGGACAACATATATACAGTGGAGTCAGTAAAAAATGATATCCCGGAAATCGCAAAAATCCTTAATTTAGCATTGTAATTAGATATTATAATTTGTTTATGATATTAAGAGATATATCGGCAATTGATTCTTTTACACCAAATTATTCGGAACAATAACATTCTAAACCGTGAATAATACAATCCTTAATAAAACAGGCTATGTAAAAGTGATGTTGTTTTATTCTATCATTTAATATAGTTTTGTAATTCAAAATGTATTTAACACCACACTGTTTAAATATCAAAGAATGCAACAGTCACTGACACAAAGCGTTTATCATTCACCATCTGTCACTAAACATTTATCAGTTCGAAGTTTAACGCCGAGAACCAGTCCAGGGCAAAGTCTCGACGATCGATAACTGTTTAAACACAGCGAATACTTCGGTTATTTTCTATGGAACACCAAAACTGCTTAGCTGCATTTAGTTCAGTCAAGTCGGCATGTTTATGAGTCAAGTTGAGATTATGTTGTACACATGCATGAGATTTGTCAGGTGAAGCTGGAGAGGTCCTGCTAGGTGGAAATCAGAAAAGATGGGGACTGATTGGTTTACCTGTCTACGATGTTTATTTTACAAATAGCTAATGACTTGTGGGAATCCGTGAATCATTAAAATAAATGACTTTATTCGCTGCGAAATTTCTTAGCGGGTTGACCTAATTACAGATCCACTAAGAAAATTAGCAGCTAGTAATGTCGAGATTTAAAGCGAATTTAAATACGAAATAAACGCTAATCGCTTTCTTGCTGATATGACTGGAAAGTGAGCGGCATTTAAACAATAAATACAAGTAATAAATGGTATAAAACGGCGAAAAATACCTGTCTCGGTATGGACGTCGCCATCTTGTTTGTCACGTGATTACCCCCTCTGTATTATATACTGGTCTTCTACTAAGTTTTTCAAATCATGTCCCTGGGATCAAAATAAGCCCTGACTGAAACTAGAAAGTACACATATTTGATATTGAATATGTGACATCAGATTGTGGTCCAGTACTTTGATTATAAAAATCATGCCTTTTGGTTAAACACTGGCAAAGCAACATTACACATGTGAGCGATCTAAGGTTATCTTGATCCTCTTGTAAATAAATACATTATATCTACGCATGCAACCTCCGCGCATAGATCTGACTGGAACCGGCATAGCTCGAGCAAATTCCTGCCGTTATACCCAACCACGTGATGATAGCCGAGCCAATTGGTACACTAATTTTCCCGTTGCTATTTTTACTTTTTTAATAATATAATACTAAAACAAATAAAATAAAATCAGATCTGGAAGGATTTTCTTGTGATGGCAGATTGTATGTGAGAGCACGGTACGACAACTCTGCGTGGAGATTGCTACGCATGATCTAATGTCAATACAACTAGATTGAATCCTCGAGAATGGCGCTCGGGTGTAATGCAATCAATAGGGTAATCGAAAGTAGGCAAAGTAAAACATGGATTTTGGTTAACATATTGCATCTTAAAAACCATAATTTAATGTAATTGTGTATATATATGGAGTTACTTTTTCACACAATATGGCAGATGAAACGCTTGAGTCGTTGCCGTGTACGGTTTTGGACGATATTGGAGTGACTGAAGAACTGATCAACTTCAAAAGATACGTCCACAATCTTAACGATGTTCTAAATAAAATTCTTCAAACTCGTGACTACGGTAAAGTACACACATTTGGTAGCCAAATAGAGGGATCTACCACACTAGGCCTGCGTTCGGACATTGATCACCTGTTTTGTATAGACACAACGACGGCACATAAATTACTGGCGCATAGTCAACTGACCGAGGATTCATGTCTTGTGATTAAAACCACAAGGTCGTTTCCACAATGCTACAGTCTACAGTATGTTATTCAACAACCAGAAAAAAGTTTGATTTAGATTTTTTTTTTAAAGAAACTTGCTGTTTCTGAGTTCATAATAGATGAAGAAGGCCGATTATTGCGTTCGAGCCATTATTTGGTCAGTAATTGGTTTCAAATAATGTCTCAGAATATACAAACAGACGAAGACTGGAAACTACATGGCCCGGCACACAGTTGGAAGGACTGGCTTAACTTTGTTTATGCTCTACATTGCCCAGTGATGCCAGATGAGTGCCAGGTTTTATTTTGTAGACCAAATCCCGGTCATTGGCCGAAACGGGTCACAATTAAAAAGGCGGAGACACTGAAGGTAAATATGTTGCCTTAGCAAAACTGTCTAACTACTGCATGTCGGCACATAACTTTCGCCATTCACCTGATTTCATCTTGAAGCAAAGTATTGGTTACATAGCGCGTTTAGAGACGGCATACAACTTGATGGGACATATTATGGAATTGGAAAACAATGCATCAGAGACGTGGACATTCTATGTTATGTCAGCGAGATTAGAACCTCGCAACAACGCAGCTTACTGGCACATGTGCCGGTTACTCAGTCAACATGTAGCTGAAAAATCGTCGCATGAAATAACAAAATAAATCCTACCTTGTACAAATATGAAAACATACCTTGATATCAAATGGGATCTCCCGATCCACCCTTTCACAACAACGGCTAATTCCTGAGGGATAAAATTAAAATATTTATAAACAATATTATCGCAGTTTTATGATATATTTTTATAAAATATTCGAAGAGTGAGCGGTGTGGATAAACGTATGCGAACAAAGTACTTGTACAACAGCTAACCCATACAAACACGTGAGTTCGTTTACTGACTTCCAGGACATGACTGGAATATTGTTTGATACGGCGAACATTCCAAATAAACAAACCATACAAATATTATAACACGGAGTTAACTTTACCTCTGAGAATAGCTGAACAAGAGTCATACTTTAGCAGCATTCTATTTGTCAACTTTATGAGATTTGTTTTCAACAGAAATGTATTGAACTGTAAAAGCAGACGCGTAGATGAAGATGTGGAATACACTTTGTTCTATCCCCAGTGTCTCAGTTATTTGCCCTTTAATTAGCTGGCAAGAGATTCGCATAAAATGATACACATTTATGGAGCACACTTCTATTATAATTTGTAAGAGTTTAAATTAAAATTTTACATTTAGATGAGCAGGGCACTTCCCTGCGATATCTCCTGTTGAAAGTAGGTGAACGATTGTGGTTGTGGCATCAGTCATGTGGTGACAAATCTCTTGTTGTACTAGTTGTTTTGTAGGTACTGTTGAAAACAAAGGTTTTTATAACTTTAAGGTTTTAGAACTGTAATACGACATTTTGATGTTCTATTCTTTCTTCGCATATTTCCTACTGTAATTGTTTTCTGCATCCAAAAGCAAAGTTTAAGAAACTTACCAAACAAATAACGATTGTTTCTGTTAGCCTGTATTACGAACACACTTTACGGCTTAAATGACCTTTTCGTAGAACTGCGTTATATAGAGGAGAATGATCCAAATGCGAATCTCAGCGCAGGCAAAAAATCTTACAATTTAGTTTCTAATTTCGTATGTTTCCATTAAAATAACATGGACACCTGAAAATAGACTAACATATGTCCATCTGTAACAACTTTCGAATGTGCTCATTAATTAACAGCTTGAAGTGCATGCATGCGAGTAATTTATTGCAGCGGAACGTTCTGCATGCATGCTAACCTAGTTTTGAGATTTGTAATATGTCGAAAAAGCATTGACTTGTACAGCTTTATCAATAAAACCTTATGCGAACCTCCATTCTTCGTAGACGTAATGATCGACGAATCGTTTGACAAATGTTCACACTTATAAACGTCGTAAAAGAGTAACACAATGATTTTCTTTTTATTTGTATAAGCTGATTTGGAGATTCAGTTACTAGATTGAAGCGAATGCTACCAACTGCAGGCTATAACAATCTAGTCCTTATTTAATAGTTCTATTTGTATTGGTTTACATGTAATTCTTGGAGCACAATTATCTATATGGCTAATTATACTATACATTAATTTTATTTAGTCAAATAACACTTGCAATAAAATTTAACATGAAGGAAGATTAGTAATTGTTGTACAATTCACGCCTCTTGGTTCGGAACTGACCACGCCCCATTACACAGGTGAGCGATCTAGGTTCATCTTGGCCCTTTTCTATGTATTCCTAAAGTCTTAATACGATTTGCCCGCCTTTAAATGTCAGTGAAATATAATAAATCCCGTAGAAAAGTATGCACGATTGAAACGACAATTTCATCCCATGAGGTGTTGGAAAATGATCACACCTGTAGAAGCAAAATCCCGCAATTGAAGCGGCAAAAACTCGCCCCTGTAGACAATTAAAGTGAAATCATATTAACGTTTGTAATCATCGTGGTCGTTCGATTGGCCTGCCATAAAAGGTTAATTTCATTTAATATGACTGATGTCGAATATATTCTGTAGATCCTTCAGCGCTTTGATTAAATAGTACCGCTCTATTGATACAGTGATATAAACATATGCATGTTATATCCATATAAATCTACAGTGTATACGATGTTATACGATCGATTTGCTAGTAGTAATGGGATACATAAATACACTGAGTCACACGTTGTTTTTCATTCTTATAATTTGTTTCATGTTAAATTTCTGCTTACCTTTGATGCATACATACACACTGAACTGTTTATACCATTATACTTCATTACGCACATTGACTCGTGAGTCATTTACATAGCTGAGTTGTATTATAATAGTGTCACATTAATACCATGTTTTCTGTCTAAATAGCATGTATTTGCTATGTGTCATTTAAATAAAATATTAAACTACAACTTCTATATCTCTTTAAAATATCATGGACATTATTTAGTACAAATCGAATCACAAACTTTATATATCCGGCTGAAATTGTTTATAGTAAATAATTCCCAAGTTGATGGGTGCATGTTTAAAGGTTGGGTGAGTATTTCATTGCAGCAAATTACAGCAAGTGCGTGATAAACTAGTTTTAAATAAGCGCTTTATTTAATGCAGATACTGGCATGCAAGGCGCTTGGGTGTTTGAAATGCAGTCTTTTTGGATATCGAAAGTAGGCAAATTAAAACATTACTTTTATTTAACATGTGACCACTTAAAGACTATAGTGTAATTTAATTTTTTATATATAATATAGTGCGTGTTACTTTTTTAAGCAATATGGAAGGTGACACGATTGGTTCGTTGTCGAATAAATTATGCACAGTGTTGGAGGATATTGGAGTGACTGAAGAACTGATCAAATTCAGAAGATATGTCTGCACTCTGCGCGAGGTTCTCTTTAGTCATAGTACGCATACCGATAGTGTAGAACACATATTTGGTAGCCAAATAGAGGGATCTACCACCTCCGGCATGCATTCTGACTTCGATTTTCTGTTCTATATGGACACGATGGCTGCATATACCGACCCGTCGGATTGCCAACCACCCAAGGATTCATTTCTTGCCATAAAAACTACAATGTCTTGTCCACAATGTTACAGTTTACAGTATGTTATTCAACTACCATGCTATATACTTTTCCCTGCCCGCGAAGAGCTATTTGAATTTTCAGTAAATAAACTTACAAGTATAGGAAATAAGTGCATGCTAGATGAAGAAGGTCGAGTATTGCTTTCCAATCATTATGACGTAAGGACTTTATTTGAAGAAACATCTCAGCTTTACCCGAACGATAAATACGAACAACACGGACCGGCGTACACTTTAAATGACGTGCAAGACTTTGTTTATGCTATACAATGTCCAAAGATGCCAGATGACTGTCAGGTTTTATTCTCTAGACCAAATCCAGGTCATTGGCCGAAACATGACACAATAACAAAGGCGAAACAGTGCGGAGTTTTCTTTGTTATCCCGGGAAATATCGGGCACACATTTTCGTATGATGCTGAACGAAATATGGTTTTAATGAATGTACATTATAAAAGTAACATCGCATCACGTCAATGGAGAGTGTCTACAAACAAGATAGAACTTTTACTGATGTGTGACCTTGACATTGTGCAAATGAAGGCATACATTATCACGAAAATGATACGTAAACAATTCCTAAAACCTATCGTCGGCGATCAACTGAGCACTTTTCATATGAAAACGGCTCTGCTATTCACAGTCGAAAAATATCCAACGGAAATATGGAACAACGGAAACCTTGTGCATTGTGTACTCTTCTGTCTGAAAACGCTCAGGCATTTTCTGCAACGACGATATTGTCCACATTATTTCATTGCCAATGTAAATTTGTTTGCGGGGAAACTGAAAGTCAGTGAATTTCCACTTTTGATTAAAGAAGTTACGAAACTTATTGACTGTGATTTGCATTGTGTGTACACGTTAAGTACAGACTGTTTGGGTAAAAGATTGAAATCATGTCAAGCGACACCAACTATAACACTAATGTCAAGAATGGATAATTATTGTTCAATGGCGATGTCACAATTGTGGGATTTTTTAATTGCTGTTAATGAATATGTAGTTGTGTATGCAATAGTATATACGACACCCGAGTTTAGAACACTGATGAAACAGTTCGCACAAAACTGGAAATACGAATGTTCACATCGGAAAGATTACTCTTTTGAACTTGAATTCTTCTATAACAACCTTACCAACACAGTAGCTTCCACAGAAGCGTCTGCTCATATTGCTGATAAGAAACCTATCACAGGCGACATTCACGGGATGTACCAAAGTTCCTTAAAGACTGGACAAATCCGTAATTATTTGAAATATGCATCAATGCTTGTTTGCATTCATGATTATGATCGAGCTATCACTTTGCTGAATGATATTGAGAGCATGATTTCACAAGATATGTTTCAATTCTTAATGCTACAACTCGGGACGATTTTACAATTGACTGTTAGTGCACAAAATGGCCTTCTGCCAAATACAATTTTCAAGAGTTTTGCACCAAAGCTTATAACGCATGTAGGATTCACACGGCATGAACAAAATTGTGCCCCTAGTCATCTTATACATGAAATGTACAAAACATTGTCTGCGGATGATTACATAATGATATATCGTCAATATCAAAACTGGATTGCTGTCGTTGACGCCAAACCGTTCCTATACTACCTTCAATACCTTGCACACGGAGACACTGAAGGTAAATATGCTGCTGTAGCAAAACTTTATAACTATTGCATATTGACGCTGGAGTTTCCTTTCAGAGGTCGTCCAGATACGGCTTACAACTTGATGGGGCATATTATGGAACTGGAAAACAAGGTATCAGAGGCATGGAAATGCTATGTTAAGTCAGTACAAATAGCACCACGCAGCAGCGCAGCTTACTGGCATATGTGCCGGTTACTTAGTCAATATGTAGCTGATAAATCGTCACATGAAAGGACAAAATAATTCTGTCCTTGTACAGGAAAAAAGACAGTGGCATTAAATGGGCTCTTTCGATCAACCAATTGAGAGCATCGGCTGATTCCTGAGTGATAAAATAAAAAACTTGATAGTTGCTTTTTTATTATATTTGTACGCCATTACATCATACTATTTTATGTTCAAAGATTGAACGACATCGATGAACGTACGTGCACAAAGTACTGGGAAACCAGATAATGAAGAAAAGTGTGAGTATTTTGACTGGCTACCATCTACCATGATATGACTGGAATTCTATTGGATACTTTGAGGATTCAAAATAAACAAATCAAACTATTATCAAAAAAAGTTCACGTTTAGAATAGCTAAATAATTATCACACGACATTTTATTTTTCAATCCCATTGTCTAGAGTTATTTGCTCTTGAACATAGCTGACAAAGGAGTTTCGCATAAAATAAAATAAACTTGTGGAGCACACTTCTACTATAATTTTCAAGATATTAAATTAAAAACTATAATATAATATCACCATAACATTAAGATGTACAGGGAACTTATCTCAGATATCTGCCCTAAAAATCACCTGACAATTTGTTAATGGGGCATAAGTATGTTGTTGCAAAGCTCTAGTTGTTTATGTTATGTCGGTACTTTTGAAAACAAAGAACCTTACCTTAATAACGTAAATGTTTAAACCAGATTGTAAATAAATAACAATGAATTCTAATTGTATTTTGACGGTCTCCAATGCACCAAACGATCTTATTGATTGGCAAATAGTTGTACCTCTGCAAACAAAGTTTGAAAGAGAGTATATAGTACACACGATCAGTACGGTGGTTGGTTCGTCGGTTTGTCACTCACTTGAGTAAAACTGCAATAAGAGTAGGTTTGAGCAGCAAACAACGTTGTTATTTATGTAGTGATTAACTAGCATTGTTGAGAACATTTTTTTTAATAATATCTCGGCGGATTTAAAAAATAATTCATGTCCAATTAGAAAAAATGGCAACCAGGGGCATGGGCAATTTTCCTGAAAGGTCTATAGTGACATCTTCTCCTTTTTAACACTACTAAAGTCATATAAATCCTCAAACATTAGCTTCCTTAACCACAAATGGTTCAAGGCGGTCTATTTTGATCTGTCTATGTCCGCCGTATAGAGTCGTCCGAATTAGGCCAAGTTGGGAAACGTTTAAGATCTGTTGAAGACATGTGTTGTTTTCTTTTTACGGCATACATAGTGTCACTAGTATGGTTATTATTATCAGTTACAATTATACTTGTGCAAACTAATGTTATTGAATATATTGTATTCTATAAGCACTTGTTTTCCTTTTTTGCAGTTTGCGCNGACTTATGTTTCATTTTTGCAAAAAAACAAAAACATTTTAGACATGAAACCCAGAAACACCATCATTTTCTTAAAGCTGGATGTATCGTAAAAACTAAAACGACATGATAGGGTCTTAAAGTTATGAACATTAATCCCATGTCAAGATGACCTCATCTCTTGTAATGTAAATGTAAACTGAACTATTCAATCAATCTCGAAAGTAGTGTATCATAATTATGTGTTAACATTTTAAAAGTAAGTTGCAACGTTTGAAATCGAAATTCATTCTTACATTTGTTTGCCAAAAAGCGAAATATTTACTTCATTTAGTTTTGCATTCTCGCCAACATTCTTTCTACGCTGTTAACATTTTAAATACACCAGTTAGTCTCGTGCCAAACCTATTTACATACAGCCTGTCTTAATTCTGGTATACGATTCTTGTCAGGGATTTATTAATGATGTTTTTTATGCAATTGCATTGTTGCAAAGTATAAGGTTCATTTGTTTTCCTATTTGTTAGAACCCCGTTACGGTGAAAAAAGGGGGGGGGGGAGAGCTGGAATCACAAATGCAAGCAATGATTAACAAAGTGCATTTTTAATTTGCCCATATATATATAATGTACAAAATGTACAAAATAATTAGCAAAGTGATTTTCTTCGACGGTAAATGTGTTCAGTCGTGCCCAGTAATCTTGCACGTGCAGTTCTTGTGCAATTCGGTGTGAGGCGAATTCAAAGGTGATGCATCCTATTTTCTATCATAAACAGGCGTTTTTGAATTTAAGGTTTACCAAAACAATTTAAAAATGTAGGTTAACTTTTTCTTACTGCATTTTCTAGATTTGTTCACTTTTATATGTTTGCAACTATTACACGTTTGCGATATAACCAATATTATAAACTGTTCAAAGTTAGATATTCGACGTGTTCTGAGCGCTAATACAAGAAAGCATATACAGAGGAAAGTTTAACCTACTTCCTGACGATTGAAGTTAATGAAAAAAAATACATACATGGGCACAGGTTTCTTGTTTACGTATTGAAATCGTATCGGAAAGAAAATTCCTTTAAAAAACTATTTCTAATATATTTTGCTCAAAACACAACGTTTAACATACTTTTAGAAGTGTCTCATCAAATATTAATAAAAATTATCAAAAATATTGAAACGAATGATGATATTTTCAACAAGAGATGTGTTTGTCAGAAACACAATGCCCCTTCTGCGCCGCTTTGAAGCCATTTATTTGACCTTTGACCTTGAAGGATGACCTTGACCTTACGCCACTCAAAATGTGCAGGTCCATGAGATACACATGCATGCTTAACATCAAGTTGCTATCTTCAATATTGCAAAAGTTATGACCAATGTTAAAGTTTTCGGACGGACAGACTGACGTACAGACAGACGGACTGACGGACAGTTGAAAAACAATATGCCACCCTTTGGGAGCATACAAATGCGCAAGATTACCGGACAGTTTAATTGTTTAAATACGACGTAATAAGTTTTCGTTTTAATTTCGATGTTGATATATCCGGATTTTTTAGATCTCTATGTTTTTCTAAAGATCAAATAAAAATATATTTGTGCTCAGTTTACCATTAAATTCTTTTGTGATTTCAATTCCATGATTATCAGCTCATTGAATGTGAGGTACGCAATATTACCAGTCATCATAGTTTTTAGAGAGAAGCAAAGGTAATTATTGTATTTATCGAAAAAGTAAGGGGAAATATTGAAATTGCTATAGTTTTATACGGGAAGAGCTTTGTTTTCTATTTACTTCTTTAAATTCCCGGTTAGATTGTGATACAGATAGTAAGTTTCGAAGATATGTAGTCTTAGTATAGACAATCCCAGAAATCGATACCTCCCGGATTACCCGCCCCTGAATACTCTAGCGCGCCTCAAAAACGGTACTGAAGAAATAAACATGGACCTATATATGTTTGTGTAGGTCCCTACGCAAAACAAGGAGGCGAAACGGTTTTATCGAATATATTTGAGGATTTAAAGAATTTCTGTTATCGATCTGACAACCATATAATAGTTCGTTTTTTTTTTTAATATAAATTACGTAATTAGTAGAAATAAGGTTCATCTGCATTCTTTTAAGAGTAATAAAACACAGTATGGACATGGACCTAATTGTGTAGGTCCCTGGCATGAATAAGGTCTTGATTGTCATTTAACATGTTATTTAAAGGTGACGCGTGATATCTTATCTTAATTACGGTATCTACACATGTGCAGACATGTGGTGTCACGGGCAAACCCATAAACGCTTTTAATCCACACTTGGAACATCGCCTCCCATTTAGCGAATTCGTTCGCGCCTTTATCGCTGATGTTTTTTTTCAAGAGATGTATGTTGCTGTCATTAATAATTCGTAATTAACGAAGAAATAAATCACTTATTTTGTTCGGGTTTTTATTTTTTAAGCGTAAATTTAGACCGTTTTACGAAAATTTAATAAAGACATACGTTTAGGAANTGGTCTGAATGGATGTTTCCAATCTTTATATATTGATAGATCTTTGTTAATATCTCAGGCACTATTTACGCTAAAATCACAACGTTTACTTCAAACTTTAGATATTTCTATACCTTTATAATTATGCTTGAATAATTTTATTCCATAAAGAAATAATTAAATTTTATACAAAGGCATTACTGAAAGGTATGCTTAAAAATGCCAACTCGGCCTTAAACATTACGTGTTGTCACTGAATATTGTTGCAGAGACACATATTTTATGAATCTATCGTGTATATTTTTTATTTAAATTATATTGATTTACGATGTGATACATATCGACACTTGGTTTCATGTTTCACTTGTTTTCAATCCTACTAAGCGAAGTCATAAAGTACTGTTTATTGGAATAAAGCGGGTGTACACTATGATAACGTTGTAATCTGTCAAATTCATCAGTACCGTTTTCAATCGCGGGTTACGTAATAGCCAATATGGCGGCGCCCATATTATCGATTCTGGGATTGTCTATAGTGACTGGCAAAGTAGTAGTCTCTTGAACAAAATTCGCACGGACCATTGGAAGTCTTAATAATTAAATTTGGTTGTTTTGGGATGAAGGGGGCGCAAAATCAGAAATTGTTAAGAGCCCCTTATGAGTACAATTATTTGAAAAAGGCCCAGTGGGTGTCACTTTAACGCCATAATTTTCAGCACGAATACTTTATTATTATAATTATAGAGATGATGACTGTGAATATGGTGCACATGAGTACAGGGATACATATTCCTAAAGAAAACCTTGGAGGAAAAGTTCACCTAATGCTGGGCTCGAACCCACGACATTTGGAATAATAGCACGGTGATATACCAACTTAGCTATTTTACACACACTTGCTACACTTCTCCTTAAATGTTAGGGCCGACATCCAGACACTCATGCGTTTACCGGTAACTTTAACAAACTAACTGTAAACCCATGACGAAAAGTGCGCCAAGTGTGGGACTCGAACCCATGACTGCCAGAACACTTGCATGGCACTCTACCAACTGTGCTTACTGGGTGGCTGGTTCTTACCCAAGCGTTGAATGTATCATGTCACATTCTCAGATTGAAGAGCTGCTGGAAAGGGACAATTTTGGGTGGGAAATACGTCAATTTATAACCGTGCATCGTGCTCTATTATTCTCGCATGGTAATTTGGAACCTTCGTATCGTGTTCTCGCGTTCTGGCCCTTATAATCAAGAGGTCAACAAAGCGAAACAACGAGTGGCCCTAACGAAAATCCGTTCAGAAGCTATAACGCGTTCGATGCCACTACCAACAAATAAGTGTTAACTGATGCAAAATAGTGCCCGTTTGTTTTCTCGGTGGAAGTATAATGACATGAAATAATGCTATGCTCATTCGGACTAGTGATAACGGAACGGTATTGTTGTAAAATTCTGAACTTATGTTCGATTTATTAATAAGTAGACCATGGCTAAAAAGGATATTCGCGAACCGAAGAAAACTGTCTTAATATATATATATATATATAAACATTCGTCGAGCACGTCAGGAAACAGAGGCACAGAAATATACACTTTGAATTGTAAGTTAAATCTAAAATAGAAAATGCACATATGAACTTATCACAATGTTATAAAAACCTAAGCTGTATACTGTATTGCACTCTACACGTTTAAGACCGGTGGCGGGATTTGTTTATGCAAAGATAAAACACAGTAGAAATTGAATACACTTTTTTTTATTGGAATGCGAATCTTTTACGCAATTCCATTTTATTACTTTATTGCAAATGTTGTTCTTAGTGTCTAAACAATGATTGATACTAAACGTTATGTTAAAAGACAATGCCCTCATTTATGAATCCGCTACTTGTATCCAAGATTGTTATAAAAAGATCGCATTTACTCAATGTATCAAACTAACATTTGTGTGATACATAATTATACTTACCCACACGTTGTTCTTTACTCTTATAATTTGTTTAATGTTCAATTGATACTCACCTTTGATGCATACATACAGACTGAACTGTGTATACCATTATAATGTAACTATGATGCATAGTGACCCGTCAGCCATTAACATCGCTGAGCAGTACAACAATATTTAATTACCATGATTACTGACTCACTAGCATATACGTTATATGTGTCAATAAATATCCCGTCCAATCGAATTACAAAGTCGACATTTCCGGCTAAAATTATTTAAAGGAAAGAGTTCCCATTTTGACAAGTATTTTAAAGGGTCGTGTGAATAGAACTTTACAGCAAATTACACCACATGCATGAATGAACTAGTTTAAGACAAGCGCATTTTTCAATGCAGATATTGTTTGATGCCTATTTGACATGTGAAGTCCTGGTGTTATTCCTTTTGAGAGTCGAACACGCATATGCTTGCAAAATTATATAAATTTTGTCTCATGGGTTAATACAATTCGACGCATAATTAAATTTTGGACTTTGACATGTAACGTCAGATAGAGGTTTGTTCAAAACAGGCGAAGTCCCAGTCGACACCTGGTTTATATGGACTTGCATACAAAATAAATTAAACATGTACTCATCTGAAACCTCAATAGTAAAAGGATTTTATTAAGTGTTCAAAATAATACAACAGGGGTAAAACTGGCAACGCCCCGAGACTCAGGTGATAACCGTATATTATAAATGACGTGTATCTTCTTCTCTGATACCACAAGTCCCAGTCAATTGATATTTGGTATGTTACATCAGCTATTGGTCCTGTAAAGCGTTTTCTTTAAAAAAATTCGCTAGTGGTTAAAACTGGCAATATTTAAGAAGTGAATTGATTTATAAATATCTGTATGGAAAATTATTTGATAGTGTTCTCTGAATCGCAAAAGTTTTCATAGTGGGTGTGTAACATCGAATTTTGGTCATGTAAAACATGTTCAAATCATGCCTCTGTCATCTAAACTGGCCACTTTCTAGATATCAAATGGTTTTTAATGACTTGTATAGCGAAAAAGTTTCTCCGAAACAAAAAGGCCATGTTGGATATGACAAGTAATTTCATATAGTGGCCCTATACTTAGATTGTTTTGTATTGAATTATATAGCATAATTATTTGAAAAAAAAACACTAGAAAACACACGTATTTGATACTTAGTATGTACCATCAGATTGTGGTCCTTTACTAAGATTGTACAAATCATGCCTCTAGGTTTAAAATTGGCGACGGAGATTGTACACATCATGCATGTGGGTTCGAAACTTGCAACTTACCATCACACTGGTGAGTGATCTAGAGTCCTCTTGGTCCTATTGTATGCGTGATACAAGTCTTATAACGATTTAACCGCCTTTAAATGATAGTGATCCCTGTGTTTAAATCGATATTGTGCGTATTGATTTCGTATGCTATTAATGTTTCATACTTGGTTTGAAATTTGCAAATTAATTAAGTCTTAATTTCAGTGATATCTTAATACCAATACAAATGCATACATTGTATCCACGCATTATCTTATGTCAATAAAACAAGCTTTCACTCCGACATTGGCAACACGCCAAATGTTGAAGGCCTCGATCCTAGCAAGACTCTCGGGTGTTTGAATGCAATCAATTGGGAAAGCAGAGGTAGGCAGAGTTAAACATTAAATTTTATTACAAATGGCAACTTAAATACATAATTGTATTTTTTTTATATTTTTTTTTAATTTTTATTTTTATATTGCGTGTAACTTAAAAAACAACAACATGGAAGATGGTACGATTGAGTCGTTGTCGATCAAACTGTGCACGGTGTTGGAGGATATTGGAGTGACTGAAGAACTGATCAACTTCAGAAGATACTTTAGCACTCTGCGCGAAGTTTGCAGTTCCTGTACGAGTCTAAGTACTTATAATATCCACGCTCTAACATTTGGTAGCCAACACGAGGGATCTACCACACTCGGCATGCAGTCTGACTATGATATCCTGTTATATTCAGACACAGAGGCGGTCTATACAGACCTTTGGGATTGCGAACCATCCAAGGATTCATACCTTGCGATAAAAACCTCAGTGTCGTGTCCACAATGTTACAGTCTTCAGTATGTTATGCAACTATCAGACAACAAACGTTTCCCTGCTCGTGAAGGAGTATTTGATTTTTCATTAAAGAAACTTAAACGTGATCGGTTTAAGCGAGATAAAAACGGCCGGTTCTTGCTATATGGAGAAGACAGGTTTGTGCTTGATGAAGAAGACCGAGTATTGCTTTCCAGCAATTTTGTCTTCTGGTCTTTGGCTACAGAATTCCCTCAATACTTACCGAATTGTAAATTAGAACAACACGGACCTGCACACACTTATATGGGCACGTTCGAACAGGACCTTGTTATAGCTTTACAGAGTCCAAAGATGCCAGATGAATGCATGGTTTTGTTCTCTAGACCAAAACCAGGTCATTGGCCGAAACAGGTCACAGCAGCAAAAGCGAAACAGTGCGGGGTTTTCTTTATGAAGCCGGGAAATATAGGACCCACATATTCATATGACGCTGGACGTAAAATGGTTTTAATGAATATACATTATCGAAGTAACATCGAATCACGACAATGGAGAATGTCTACAAACAAGATAGAACTTTCACTAATGTGTGACCTTGACCTTGTACAAATGAAGGCATATATTCTTACGAAAATGATACGTAAGCAATTCTTAAAACCTATCGTCGGAGATGAACTCAGTACCTTTCATATGAAAACGGCTCTGCTATTCACAGTCGAAAAATATCCAATGGAAATATGGAACAACGAAAACCTTGTGCAGTGTGTGCTCTTTTGTTTAAAAACGCTCCGGCGTTTTCTGCAACGACGATTTTGTCCCCATTATTCAATTGCAAGTGTTAATTTGTTTGCGGAGAAACTTCAATTCAGTGAATTTCCTCTGTTGATTAAAAAACTGACGACAATTATTGACTCTGATTTGCAATGTGTGTACACGTTAAGTACAGACTGTTTGGGTGAAAGATTGAAATCATTTCAAGCGACACCAACTATTTCACTTTTGTCAAGAGAGGATTATTATTCGAGGACGTTGTCAATATTTTTGAATTTTTTTGTTGGTTTTAATGGAAATATAGTTATGCATGCTATTCAACTTCCGATGCAAAATTTCCGAACACTGATGATTCAGTTCACACAAAACCTAAAACAGTCAATTTCACACCAGAAAGATTACTCTTCTGGACTTGAATTTGTCTATCAAAACATATCCAACAGAGTCGCGACCACAGACGCGTCTTGCCATATAGCTAATAACAAACCCATCACAGATGACATTGACGAAATGTTCAAAAGTTCCTTATGTTCTAGACAAATATCTAATTATTTGAAATATGCATCAATGCTTGTTTGCATACATGATTATGATCGTGCTGTCAATTTACTGAATGACATTGAGAGAATGATTAAACAAGATATGGTTCAAATCTCAATGATACAACACGGAAGCTTGTTTGAACCAGTGATTGCAATAACGCAAACAAATCTTACCTCAAACGAAATGTTCAAGGTTTTTGCAGCAAAGATTATAATGAATGTAGAATTCACATGGCATGAAATTAATTGTGCTCCTATTCATTTAGTATACGAAATTTACAAGAGATTCAATGCAGATTATAAAAGGATGCTACTTTATCAAGTATGGCCAGAATTGATTTTCGTTGATGCAAAACCGTTCCTATACTACCTGCAGTACCTTGCACACAGAGACAAAGAAGGTAAAAATGCTGCCTTAGCAAAACTGTCTAACTATTGCATCTCGGTGCTAGATGTTCCTCTCAGGGGACATTTAGAGACAGCATACAACTTGATGGGACATATTATGGAAATGGAAAGCAGGGCATCAGAGGCTTGGACACTCTATGTTAAGTCAGCGAAATTAAAACCACAAAACAACGCAGCTTACTGGCACATGTGCCGGTTACTCAGTCAATATGTGGCTGATAAATCACCGCATTAAAGGAAAAATTAATCCTTCCTTTTACAAACATGACAACATACAGTAATATAAAATGGGCATTCCGATCAACCCCTAAACAGCAATGGCTGATTGCTGATGAGTGATATAATACAGATTAAAAAAAACTTGGTAGCAGTTTCATTGTTTCGTAACGCCATTATATTATTTTGTTTTATGTTTAAAAATTAACTTTACCTGTTAAAAAAGGTATATTTTCTGCAATTGTATGAGATTTGGTTTAAAAATAAGAAATGCATTGTCCTGTAAAAGCAAATTGATTCGTTTTAGTTCTGTGAGTAGCTTAAGCTTAACAATGTTGTACTAAACTTTTAATCAGGGAATTTAGTTAGGAAATTTGAGTAATGTTGTGTTGCTTTATATGGTCATGCTGATTTGGCTACCCGGGGAGTGTGACAAGTCTATGCATAACATATATCACTGTTTGTTAAATATATAATTCTGTTGTTACTTTTCCATACGATATCAGGGTGTAGCGATAACAAAAAGTTTAATATTTATTGCTATTTTTTAGTTTATTCTTAATTAATTAAACATAAAATTGTTTAACATTATTAATTAGACACATATTTTACAGATATACTGTTTAAGGGAATACTAAAATAACACAATATGTTTATTAGGAAAATGAATTTTCCTTTCGGACTAGTACTTGCAATAAAAAAATAAACTATTGTTATGTCTGGATGTGATACCACATGTTTATGTATGTTCTAATTGTTTTGTTTTAAATTAACATGTTTACAGGAAGATATATGTCTGATAAAGCAATAGGTTCCAGGTTGAGGAATGAATGGATGGTTTCCAAGGTTATCAATAACTTCAAGAATTTAAAAACATGCACAGGGTAATATTTGTATGTTTTCATAAATCAGCATTATTAACAGATATATTTTATATGATAATTATATTTTGTAATTGTGTATGCTTGTTCATAGCAATATTTTGCAGAGTGATCAGCATATTTTTAATAAAATGTATGAATATGATCATGGCAAAAACTGACTGAACTTGTTATAATATACATAGCACTTGATTGTATTTATTTACCAGTACCATTTAAACAATGAAACGTTAATAGCATTCAAGGTATTTTTATACCCTCGTAGAAAGGAGTATATTGGAGTCACTATGTTGGTCTTTCTGTTTGTACCCATATTTTTTATGTCCGTGATGCAGATTTTAAATATGTAGTTGTGGAAGTCACTTTGTTCATCTCAAGGTATATATAGTTATTTGCACTTGAACATAGCCGGCATAGGAGATAGGCATAAAATGTTAAATTTGAGTATACTTCTACCATAATTTTATATTATATGAAAACGTTTAATCTGTTACGACCACGAACTTTATATGTTCATGGCACGTTTCTTAGTTATTAGCTATTGAAAGTACCCGACACATTGTGGTTGGGGTGTAAGTGATGCTGTGACAAAAACTCTAGTTGTACATGTTGTTATGTAGGTACTGTTGAAAACAACGGCCTTTTGCTTAATAACGGTACTGATTCAAATCAGATTGTGAATAAACAATAATACATTTATCATTTTATTTTGACGGACTTCAAGGCACCAGAAATTCTCTGCAAACATTCTCACTTCTGGGCCAGACCGAAATTGAGCAATTGAAAGGTGCCAGGATCATTACTGATGTGGCTGATCAGCCTAATGCAATTATGTCGTATTAAAAAGGACAAAGTGTCTCACAGCTTGACTCATATAAAGAAATACCTTAATTATTGCTATGTTATGAAATAATAAAATGTTAACTTGTTTATACCCCCGCAAACAACATTTGAAAGGGAGTATATTGGAGTCATTCTCTATGTTGTTTGTTCTTTGTAACAGTCTGTAATTGCTGTGCGGTTTGCGGAGCAAAAAACGTATTGCTTGATTTAGTGATTAACTTGAAATTAGCTTTGCTCAGGACCATGTGTGTACAAATATCCCGGCTGAGTTCGAAATTGGTTTACGTCCGTTAGAAAACATGGCAAGCATGGGCGTGTGCAGTTTTCCTCAAATATCTTCAATGGCACATAGTAAACTTTCTAGAAGTAACATTTTCGTTTGCCCAATCATTAGCTTATGTTAGCAGAAATTGTGCAAAGTGAGAAATTGTAATCAACCGTACCAAGAGTCGTAGTATTAAACTCTTAACTCGTAACAACTTAAGAGGCCACATTGAGTTAAGAATCGATTATAAGACTGATGAAACTGGGTCAGAGTGTTTATATTGACACTATCGAGTCCAAGTTCGTAATTGGATACAGTGGGATAAAACCACTAGGCCACCACATCAAATCTTAGATAAACCCTTTTTTGTTAAACTTTTATCTCATTACCACCCATGGTTCAAACAGTTTATATAGACTCACAATGTTCAATTAGCTTGTTCATATCGTGTTCGCGCGTTCTTGCCCTTATAATCCAGAGGTCGATACTGTGATACAACGAGTGACACTAACGGAACACTGTACAAACGCTATAACGCTTTCGGTGCTACCACCAACTAAAAAGTGTTAAATACTCAGTTTATACAATACCCATACCCGGATTATTTCTTAGTGGTAGTACATGTATAATGACATGAAACAATCCTATGAACACTATTGATAACGATACGGTATTGTTGATACATTCTTAGCATACGTGAGATAAAATAATTGATAAACGATTGCTAATTTATAAGATATGCATGAACAGCGGGAAAATTTAAAACTGCAAACTGAATGACGCTGTAGACTTTACCGTGTTAGCAAACACGTTAGCATAATCTGTCGGTCGGGCGTTAAAAGCGCTTCTTAATAAGGATAGACAATTAATCGACTGACATTCATTGTTTACGCAAAAACGTACGAATCATATCGAGCCTATCATGGAATATGCGTCGAGTGTTTGGGGACAAAAACCTTATCCTAAGTGTAACAAGATGCAAACTAGAGCTGTCCGCGCTTTTCTGGGCATACATCAACACGCATCAACCACAGCAATCACAGATGACGTGGGCTGGCAGACGACAACCTCACGGCGACATATTATTAGTGTTAGATTATGGGATAGGTTCGTTATGATACAAGAAGAAGGTCCTGATAAAACTATGGGACTAAGAGAAACGCCACGCATGGCGTCTCGATGTCCAAAACGTGTTCGCGCAGATCAACAATGATTCAACATGACACAACGAGTCAAAATACATGGCCGCTCATTCACTGGCAACACGTTCAAAGACCAGATTTTGCCCTGTTGTCTGAATGGTAGAATTCCCACCCCAAGCTGAAAACATATAAAGAAATAAAAACAGTTAGTTGTGAAATTTATGTGACCATGTATCTTTCCAAACATGTGCGATCATTTAAAACTACAACGGGTTCCATTTTGCTTTGATTCAAAACAGGACAATGTCCCAAGTTTTAAACTATGACTTATTATGAACGTTAAAATTCTATGTGAACACACAAACGACTTATTTATAAATCCGCTTCTTTATTCCAAGAGTGTTATATCGCATGTATTGTATTTATCAATCAAACATTGTGTGCAATATATAGGGAATAATATGTGGGTGAACGATACAGATCAAGTTGATCACGCAGGGCTAGGAAACATGGTAGCGCGAAGTTTGCCAAGTTTCGAGTCAAGCATGAAAATCGTTATATTTATCATAAACCTTCATAATATTCTGTTAATCCTATTTTCTGCTATTTTTGAAGTAAAGTCCGTTCGATGAATAGCATGATATAAAGATAGACATGCTATACCAATATAAATCTAAAGTTTACATGACGGGCTGTTATACGATCGCTCGCTGGTAGTAATGTGATAAATAATTACACGGACTCACACGTTGTTCTTTTGTTCTTATAAGTTGTTTAATGTTAAATATCTTTTTGCCCTTAATGCATACATACCAACGTTAATGTTTATACCTTTATCATTTATAAAATATAGTAACTCGTGAGGATTACATGGCTGGGTAGTACAATAATAGTTTAATATTACCATGTTTTGTAACCCACTAGCATGTTAGTTACTATGCGTCATTTCAATATAATTATAAAATTACTATTTCTACTATATCTTTTTAAAATAACGTGACAATTAATTAGTACATATAGTTGACACTTCCGGCAGAAATTAGGCAGAAATTATTTAAAGGAAAGAATTCCCATTTTGACGGGTGTATGTTTATTGGTTGTGTGAGTAATTGTTTGCAGCAAATTACACTAAATGCGTAATGAACTAGTTTTTAACAAGTGCATTATTAAATGCCGACATTGTTTGATACATATTTGATCTGTGAAGTCGTTTTTTCAAGTTCATTTTTAAAGTCGAAAACGCATATAATGTTTAATGACATTAATCTTGGCTCATGCAAGAAAACAACTCGACGCCTAATCATTTGACAAATGTTGATCACTTTCAAAGCATTAACATTTGGCATGAAACATCATATAGAGTTCCTGTTCAAAGTTTGTTCAAATCGTGCGCCTGGAGTCAAAACTTTTCCCGCCATAGGGGTGACATGATTAACAGAGACATACATAGTAAACATCTGAAACCTGAAGGCTCAGAGGATCAATATTTGATATATATATTAGAGTGTTTCTGTACAATGTTTGTTTACAAGCATTAACATGATTTATATAGACTGGTATTGAAATACAATTTAACTTTAATCTTTTCCCTGTAACCATAAGTCCCAGAGCTGTGCAATTCGATAAGAAACATCAGATAGAGTTCACGAACAACATTATTTTTGTTCAAATAATTCCCCCATGGGGTGAAAAATGACCAAGTCTCAGGGTGACATGATTTATAAAGATGTGTATGGTCAATTATTAAAAATATCTTCTTCTCTGAAACCGCAAACGCATGAGTTTCAATATTTGGTGTCTAATAATAAAGTTGTCGTATAAAACATTTGTTCAAGTCATGCCATGGTATCAAAACAGACCACGCTCCAGAGATGAAATGATTTGTATTTTAGAAAGCAATAATTTCTCTGAAACCATAATGCTTATTTTTTATTTGGCATGTAAAATCCAATTGTGGTCTGCAATAAACTTCTTTAAATCAAGACACTGGGATCAAAATTAACCCTGCCTGGGGGTTTGAGGTTGAAATGTTTTATATTGAATTATATGGCAAAATAAATTGAAAAAACAAACTTCACTGGCACAAGAAAGCATACATGTTTATAACTTGGTATATTACATCAGATTAAGGTCGATTACGTAGATTTTACAATGTATGATGTATGGGTTTGAAACTGGCCACATCCCAATAAACAGGTAAGCGATCTATGGTCATCACGGTCTTCTTGTTTGTAGACCAAATGTCCCAATGTGTTTAAACCGCCATTCAATAAAATAGCGATGAAATATGATATACTGATCAATGTGTTATAATCGCTCTTGTTCGTAGTTATTTCTATGCTTTTTGTTAGTTCATATTGGTTTAACATTTTTAAACTCCAAAATTGTCAATACGCCAAATGTTGAATGCCACAATTCCCGCAGCAAGGCGCTTGGGTGTTGAAATGAAATCGATTGGGAAATCGAAAGTAGGGAAATCGAAATAAAGCAAAGTAAAACATTAATTTTATTTTAAGAGTGTCAACTATAATATCAAAGTGTAATTCAAGTGTGTTAATATTATATAGTGCATGTTAAGTTTTCAAGCAATATGGAAAATGACACGATTGAGTCGTTGTCGATCAAACTGTGTACAGTGTTGGAGGATATTGGAGTTACCGAAGAACTGATCAAATTCAAACGATATGTCTGCACTCTTCGCGAGGTTCACTGTGCAAGTCTGTATACTCATACCCACGGTGTATTACACACATTTGGTAGCCAAATGGAGGGATCTACCACACTCGACATGCATTCGGACATTGATAACCTGTTCTATGTAGATTATGTGGCTGCATATACAGACCTGCTGGATTGCCCACCGTCCAAGATGTCATTTCTTGCAATAAAAACCGCAATGTCGTGTCCACAATGTTACAGTCTACAGTATCCGATACAACAACCAGGCAACATACGTTCCCCTGACCAAAATAGATTATGTGAAATTTTAGTAAAGATATTTAAAAGTGTAGGGGATGTGTTCATGCTAGATGAAGAAGGCCGATTATTGCTTTCCAACAATTGTTTCGTAATGTTGTTTGAAGTAAGTGGCAGTGCTCATGTTTACCCAAACGATAAATACAAACAACACGGACCGGCGCTAACTTTCAATGACGTGGAAGATTTTGTTCTTGCTATAAAATGTCCAAATATGCCAGATGAATGCCGGGTTTTGTTCTCTAGACCAAAGCCCGGTCATTGGCCTAAAAAGGTTACATTAAAGAAGGCAAAACAGTGTGGAGTTTTCTTTATGATCCCGGGAAATATCGGACACACATTTTCGTATGACGCTGAACGTACAACGGTTGTTATGAATGTAAACTATCACAGAAACATCGCATCACGTCAAATTAGAGTTTCTACAAACAAGATAGAACTTTTACTGATGTGTGACCTTAACATTGTGCAAATGAAGGCATACATTCTCACAAAAATGATACGTAAACAATTCCTCAAACCTATCGTCGGCGATCAACTGAGTACATTTCATATGAAAACGGCTCTGCTATTCACAGTCGAAAAGTATCCAATGGATATTTGGAACACCGAAAACCTTGTGCATTGTGTACTCTTTTGTTTGAAAACGCTCCTGCGTTTTTTGCAAAGACGATATTGTCCACATTATTCTATTGCAAGTGTTAATTTGTTTTCGGAGAAGCTTAAAGTCAATGAATTTGCACCTTTGATTCAAGAACTGAGACAAATTATTCAAACTGGTTTGCAATGTGTGTGCAAGATAAGCATAGACTTTTTGGGTGTAAGATTGAAATTATTTCCAGCAACCCCAACTATTTCATTTATGTCAAGAGAGTATTATTGGTCAATGACGATGTCACAATTATCGGATCTGTTTAGGGGTCCTTTAAAGGGATATTTTGATCTGAGTAGAAAACAACTTACGCCGCAAACGTTCCGAACACTGATGCAACAGTTGGCTCAAAACTTGGAACACTCAATTTCACACAGGAAAGATTACTCTTTTGAACTTGAATTCGTCTTTCACAAACTTATCAACACAATAGCTACCACAGACGCGTCTGCCAAAATAGCTGATAAGAAACCCATCACTGACGACATTTACGAAATGTACAAAATGTCCTTAAGGTCAGGACAAATCTGTAATTATTTGAAATATGCATCAATGCTTGTTTGCATACATGATTATGATCGCGCTGTCGCTTTGCTGAAGGATATTGAGAGCATGGTTACACCAGATATGGTTCAAATCGCAATGCTACCTCAAAGGAACACTTTGGAACCAGTGATTGACAGAGCTCAAAAAAGTCTTGCGCCAAATGAATTTTTTAAGGTTTTAGCAGCAAAGATTATAATGAATGTGGAATTCACAACGCTTGAAATGAATTGTGCTCCTAGTCATTTAATTTATGAAATGTACAAGACATTTACTGCAGATGATGACAGGATGCGATATGATAAAAACTGGAAGGAATTTGCTGTCATTGACGCCAAACCGTTCCTTTACTACCTTCAGTACCTTGCGCACCGAGACAAAGAAGGTATATTTGCTGCCTTCAAAAAACTTTTTAACTATTGCATCTCGACGCGAGATGTTCCTCACAGAGGTCTTTTAGAGACGGCATACAACTTGGTGGGCCATATTTTTGAAGTGGAAAACAAGGCATCTTTGGCTTGGCAAGTCTATGTTATGTCAGCGAGATTAGCACCTCGCAACAATGCAGCTTACTGGCATATGTGCCGGTTACTCAGTAAATTTGTGGCTGATAAATCGCCGCATGAAAGGACAACCTAAATCCTTCTGTGAACAAACAGGAAAACAGACAGTGACATAAAACGGACTCTTCCGACACAAGCCCTCACAACTATTGCTGATTTCTTATTTCATAGCTATACATAATTAATCGTTGTTATCGATAACATTTACGATAACATTGTTGTTGTTGTTATGATGCATTGCAAGTATAAAATTTAGTATATATTTGTCAGATTTGTGCATCTAAATTTGGAAACTGTTTATGAAATAATGATAAAGCAATATAAAGTTTTATTGCAATGTGTTACTTCTACTTGTAACTAAAAAATAAGTAAATGCAGTACGCCGCGTTAAAAAATACCCTGCAATATTCAGTTTGACCCCTTACAATTGTCTGCAGATTTGTTATTTGACTCATCGTTTTTAAAATCTTTTGAAATAACTGCGGAACATGCGGAAGACGCTGTAAAAATAGTCCAATCCATATTAGAAACCGACTTTAAAAGATCAGATATCGTAAAAGAAAATGCGTTTAGAGTAGGAAAACAACAATGTGGAAAAGTGAGACAAATAGTGTTTAGAGTAAGATCGTTCAATGATAAACTGGCAATTTTCAGCTCAAAGAAAACAGATCTTGAAAAATGCAAGTATAACAAAACGGATTATCGTGATCCATACACTTTCCAGCACTATATTGATTAAATTGTATGACTACACCCTAACACATGTTAAGTTTACATAGACTTAGTAAATCGTAAGACATTTATATGGCTGGGTAGTACAATGGTTTGCAAATATATTTGTAAATACCAATTATTGTCTATGTACTATGTGTCACTTTAGTAAAATATACAACTACTACTACCTGAAGATCCTCTACATATAAGTCAAGCTGTGGAACACATTGTGTTCCTTTTAAGCAGAAACCACTTCATCAGCCAGCAATTATCTGATTTAGTAATCGGCATGTACCAATGCTTCTTATTAATAAGTAAACAAGTGTAACAGGGAAACAGAGAGTGCCATGAAATGGGCTCTGCCGTTCCACCCCTACATTATTTGATCTCATGTTTGAAGATCAAAAGGCATGGATGAACGTATGTGCACAAAGTACTTGTGTACCAGCTTATCTACAGCTTATCTACAAACAAGTATTAGTTAGCTTACTGACTACCTCGATATGACTGGAATATTGTTGGATATGGCGAAAAACTAAATTAAAGAAAACACATTTTTTTAAATAAAGTTTATTATAGCTCTAAGAAAAGCTAAATACTTTTAATACTATCGCAGTATTTTATCTGTCAATTTTATAACATTTGATTGCAACAGAAATGTAGTGCGCTGTTCAAACAGACACGTATATTAAGATGTGGAAAATACGTTGTTCTATCCTCAGTGTTAAGAGTTATTTGCCCTTAAACATAGGTGACAATGGAGATTCGTATGTCTGTTGAGCCCACTTCTTTCATATTGTATTCTATCATACTTCTATTAAGATTAAATAATAAACTGTAATAATCATCCTACAATTTAGATGAGCACGACAATTTCTTAAGATATCTGCTCTTGAAAGTACCTCTCTAATTGTAGTTGGGGCTTAAGTCATGTTGTGACAAAGCTCTAGTTGAAGATGTTGTTCTTTAGGTACAGAAGCCGTTAGCTAAATAAAGGTGCTGTGTAAACAAGATTATGATTTAAAAAAACACTATTTTTTTCATTTTTATTTTGACGAACTCCAATGTACAAGACATTCTCTAAGAACATGTGATTTGCTGGACCACATCGAAATCGGGCTAATGGAAGGTTCCATGATCATTATTGATGTGGCTGATCAGTCCTCGGCAGTTATTTTGAATATTATTTTGAAAAACAAGGTGTCTCACAGTTTTACTCATATGCAGAGAGAGACCTTAGTGATATGTTATAAAAGTTAACTTAACCTTTGGTATACACATACAGACACAGTTTTGAAAGAGATTTTACTGGAGTAAGTCTTTCGGCTGGTTTTTAAGGTTGCATGCGTTCGAATAAAAATCTATATACAACTAAAACACTTCAAAAATGTTAAAACTGAAATTAACCTCCGCAGGGAATTCATTCACGTCAAATGTTCCCGATTTAATAACCACAAGCGTTGGTATCAAAGCATGTTAATTATCTACACTTTTCGTGTCAGACAATTCAAATTGACATCAATTGCATTCCTTTGAAAATATGCTTACACTAACAAAAATCATGACGAATAGCCCCATTATTGAAAAAGTAATGTTGTGACAAAGCTCTAGTTGTAATGTTGTTATTTAGGTACAAATGACTCTAGCTTCATAAGGGTGCTGTGTAAACAAGATTATGAATAAAAAAAACACTAAATTTTTCGTTTTATTTTGACGAGCTCCAATGCACAAGACATTCTCAGTGAACATGTTATTTGCTGGACCACATCAAAACTGGGCACATGGAAGATGCCATGATCATAACTGATGTGGCTGCTCAGTCTGATGCAGTTACATTGAATATTATTTTGAACAGGACACATTGTCTCACAGCTTGACATAGATAATATTGGAGGAAGTATTTCTGTTGGTTATAAGGTTTGTCAGTCGTTCGAATACAAATCTATATACGACTCAAACAACTTCAATAATGTTAAAACTGTAATTTACCTCCGCAGGGAATTGATTTACGTAAAATGATCCCGATCTAATAACCACATGCGTTGGTAGCAAACTATGTTAATTGTCTACACTTATCGTGTCAGGCAATTTAAATTGACATCATTTGAATTCCTTTCATTATATGCTTACTCTCAAAACATTAAAGACGAATAGCCCCATTATTGAAAAAGAATCAAATGACAAGTACGGTTAAAGTACGGTAACAGTTTTCAGTTATCAACTTTGAAATACCTTTAAATAACATGATCTTCAAGTTCAGAAATATCGACTGTTCAGTTTTAATTTAGTTAATATTTATTTCTTTACAAACCGTTTTTGCAAAAAAGAAATTTCTAAGCATTCGAAAATTATAAAGCAACATTAATGAACTTAATAATTAATGCAAGAAATGCCTTAAAAAGTCCATCTAAGTTAATTAATTTTCAGATGGCGTGTCCAAAATTAAAAGTGTACCAACATTATCGACTTAGTGACTTCTCAGACCCCATACCATACCATATATTTTGTGTTTCTCATAAGAAGTGAAAAAAGTGTATTCATGTCTTTAGAACAATACATGCATTTAGAGCTTATGTCACGACTGAAGTTTTGTTACTGTTTGTTTTGTGAGCCTTGTGATGATCTGCGAGTTTTTTCATTTTGTTTTACATGTTTTCAAAGGTCACATATATGTTAAATAAACTTTAAAAACATTTCTGTTCGAATTCTATTTCAAACATTCAAGTAATTGGAAAGCGATATACTTTTAATGACAACGTAAAGCTAAAAATTTTCAACAATAATAACATACACCAATGAAGGTAATGGATCAATTATAACACAACGATACAGACACGCTATAGAAGTGAAAAACCTGTTCATGTCAATTATAAAATTCTCATTTATAATCGATTAAAACGTATTGAAAGTCTCCCGATTACAACCGATAATTGACTTTAATATTTATAAAAAATGTTGAGGCAGACCACAGGCTATGTTGAACACGTTGGTTGAACACGTTGTAAACAGCAATAGTACTTTACTACTGAATGTGACGTGTCATTTGTACTCCCATTCGTAGTAAAATAATTCAAACCATGTTTCGGATTTTTGCTTCTGTTTTATACAAGTAATTAGAATATTTTTATTTGAACTCAAGAGCACGAACGAAATCAATTAAAATTTTCAAAATTATAATTATCAATTAATATTCATTATATATATTTATATTTTCTAAAGGATGCTTTAGTTTCCTTTTCAATATGTTATGCACATATGATGTTTGTTTATCTGAATATATAAAGGTATTCTAAATATCAATAGCTGAACATTTTGTGACGAATAGAAATGATATTATTCTGAATTCTACGTAAGCTTCGCGTTTGTTGCAACTTGGACGTAATTCTTTGTCGCACATGATCAATACGTACATCTATGGCCGGAACACACTCGGTACGTACATTTATGACCGCACAACCTCTGAATCACCGGCACACACTCGGTACGTACATCTATGACCGCACAACCTCTGAATCACCCGCACTCACTCGGTAAGTACATCTATGACCGCACAACCTCTGAATCACCCGCACACACTCGGTACGTACATCTATGACCGCACAACCTCTGAATCACCCGCACACACTCGGTAAGTACATCTATGACCGCACAACCTCTGAGTCACCCGCACACACTCGGTACGTACATATATGACCGCACAACCTCTGAATCACCCGCACACACTCCGTCATGTATTGAAGTACAAGTAACATATGAATATATGAATTTATTTCGCACACAAAATAAACATTTCAAAAGTGTACCCCTTTTGCAACTTTAAATATTGTAAACAGTATTACTTTTAGAAAAGACTTTTGTAAGCAAAACAAACAAACAATGTATACATCTTTGACACTGCAATGGCCGGATGTGACCTATTCGGAACGGAACATTTTATATTGGCCCTCTACTTAGTTTCATCAAATCATGACCCTGGTGTCGAAACTGGGAACACTCAAATAGTTTATATAGACAAAACAACTTTAAAAAATCTTTCCTCTGTAACCATATGCCTCAAAGTTTTAATATTTGGTATGTATCATTGTTATGTTTCTCTGCTAACTTTGTTCCAATAAGGCCTCTGGGGTAAAAAATGACCACGCCCCATGGTCCAATTGTTCATTGTTTAGTAACGTCGTGAAAAATATTTAAAGCGTATTATCATAATACCATGTATATCATCATTGTATATGTTCTATATTTTGTCATGTAAAATAAAAAATATTTTCCTGTTCGACACCATCTATTTTTTTATTTGGCGTTTGACCATAATTGCATGATGCCCGTAAATTATACAAATGTTATTAACTTATTAACTGTATTCAAAAAGTGCATGTTAAATGTAAACTTGTGCAAATCTATGAACGTCCGCAATCTTAATACACGGAATAAACGTGTATACTTTGTGAATAAATATATAGCCATGCAACACCTGAATACCTGAATAACCCGCACATACTCCGTACGTATATATATGACCGAGGCTGCAACAACTGAAAACATGAATAACCCGCATATGATGCGTACGTGTATGTATATATGTGACGTATTTCCGGTTAATGGCGGGCGGAATAAAAATTTGATC
>VMBQ01004540.1:0-42952 GCA_007657795.1 Dreissena rostriformis
AACCCTGGGGCACACCTAGGTCAAACATTTGGTGTGGGGATACGCATCGGCCTCTGCCGCGCCATTTCTAGTTTGTGTATGGTAATGTCCAATAGCATATATATTGTTTTTTTATAACCTTTATAAATAAAATATGCAACAAATATTTAAAAATCGGTAATAATTATGGATCGTCACATTTTATGAGCCTTTAAGCGTTCTGTTCTTTTATGTAAATAAGGGCTTTTTTAGGTGATGTTTCTTGTTTTTTTGTCATATAATCATTCAATTGGAAATAAACACTTACAAGTTCATTCACTAAAATCCGCTTAATGACCATCGCGGGAATTTGGACATAATTTAAAGACTCAAATTGTTTCGTGTAAATTATACAATGGTCTTAAAATCCTATTATACGACCACCCTGCTTGTCCCACTAGACCTTATTTAAACTCAACTTACTTATCTCTTTGTGCAAACAACGTTTTATTATTTGTTCACTTGTGTAACATGAATGTTCAAAAACTGAAAACAGCTTTAAGGTCACCTTTGTTTGAATGACCATTTTTTTTTGCTCGGAGATTGAGTTTGTTTAAAACACATTAGCTATTAAAAATATTTTTGACTGCGTTCCGAGTAACAACTATTAAAGAACTTAATTACATTTCTCTGCATTTCATATGTGTGTTTTTTTAATTTGCATAAACGCCGACATTCAAACACCGACGATATGCAGAAATATGCCTTTTAATATATGTAATTGAAACCAAAAGGACAAAATGTACCTGTTATGCTATTATTATTAATGCCATTAATTACAATCATAAATACGAAATGTGCCTGTTATGTTGCTATTTGCACAGACAAAAGAGGACTTTTATTATCTGGCGTATGACTCAAGTTTCAGTATCAATGTCATGTTGGTCGAACGGCATATTATTTAAAAAAAAAGTATTACAGTCATGAATATTTTCAACTTGCAAACTGAGCGGGTTAATCGGGGAAAAAACAGGTCTCTTGATCGGATTATCCAATCAGAATACAGCGTGTACTTAAAAGTCAGAGTATGTAATGATTGAAATTTTATAGGACAACGACCAAATGACACTGGGCGCGATACTGGGAATGCTCTGGATAGAATTTCATACTTTTAGTCAGAGATAATAGTGTCGGATATTGATTTCCTCTCAAACTTTTGAAAAGTGTTTGTTGTTATGCTATCAACAAATCCCAAAGCGTTATACGAATATATCGGCATGATTGAACATGTTGTGCNAAAAAAAAAAAAAATTGGGGTAGCATAATAAACACTAACAAGTTCATTCACTAAAATCCGCTTAATGACAACTGCGGAAATTCGGACATATTTTTAACAACTCAAATTGTTTCGTATTCATATCATAAAATGGTCTTAAAATCCGATTTGACGACCACCATGATTGTCACACAAGACCTTATTTGCAATCATCTAACTAATCTCTATGTACATACAACTTATTTCTATGTGCAAACAACGTTTTATTGCTTGTTCACTTGTGTCACATGAATGTTGAAAAACTGAAAACAGCTTTAAGGTCACCTCTGTTTGAATAACCATACTTTATCTCGGAGATTAAGTTGGTTTTAACCACATAAGCTATACAAAAAACACAGTTTTTACTGCGTTCCGAGTAACAACTATTTTAAAACTGAATTACATTTTCCCGCATTCCATAGGTGTATTTTTAATTTGCATACACGCCGACAGTTCAAACACTGACGATATGCAGAAATATGCGTTTTAATATATGTAATTGAAACCAAAAGGACGAAATGTACCTGTTATGTTACCATTATAAAGGCCATTAATTACACTCATAAATACAAAATGTACCTGTTATATTACCATTATAAAGACAAAAGAGGACTTTTATTTACTGGCACATGAGTCAAGTTTCATTTTTGATGTCTTTTTTTTGTTCGAGCGGCATATAATTGTCGTTCGCTCAAAACTATGGCGTCATTTCGCTTATGACACATGAAAAACAAACTTACTACGATTTGCACAAAATATTAATGTCAATTTGTAATTTATTTTTAAACAAGTATTACAGTCATGAATATGTTCAGCTTGCAAACTGAGCGAGTTCATCGGGAAAACCGCAGATCTCCTGATCGGATTATCCAATCGGAATACATTGTGTACTTAAAAGTCAGAGGATGTCATTATTGAACTTTAATTGGTAAACGACCGAATGATACTGGTCGCGATGCTGGGGTTGCTCTGGATATAATTTCATATGTTTGGTCTGAGATAATAGAGCCAGATATTGATGTCCTCTAAAAAATTTGAAATCTGTTAGTTGTAATGCTATCAACAAATCCCAACGCGTTATATGAATATATCGGCACGATAGATAATGTTGTTCAAAGAATAATCAGAATACATGTACATTATCGGATAAAATATTAAATCACGATTCAATAAGTATCTTATTTTATATGTAAAACTTGTGAAAGTCAAAAAACATTATCAGTTGAGAACTTCCTGTCCGTTAGTCTTTTATTTAAAGCAAATGACCAATTGCCTATGCAATACAAGAAAATACATAGAATACAATTAAAGCTGAGAACGATCAACGCTTTAATATGATGAAACATGTTGCCGAAGAAGACGTGTGATATAACGGTAACAATTCGGCTGCCAAATTATAGGCATACAAACATTTGATTGAAGTAACGAATTTTGGGAAATTCCAAATGAATTCACGTTGATAATTCTAACCACTTCAACATAAAAATCCTTAACATTTATAATGAAACTTGGTATAAAATATGTCTGCGTCTAAATTCTGTTGCTTGTTTAATCATGGAACAGTAAAGTTAAAACATTTAAACATGTTGGCGAAATTTCGAACATAGGCTCATAAGTTATCCATAAAGACACGTAGACTTACAAACATGCATAGAACTACTCGGTTTAATGCCAATTTCCATTTCAAATTGACATTAATGAATTTCATTATTGTCTTAACTTCAACGATTTGAGACAACAATTCGTAAACGGCTATAAATTCATAGGGACTGTGCAAAGTGTATAAATCTTACGACATAACAATCAGTAGTTGTTAGAGATAGATTATGTAAATCTTCACCATGCAAAAAATAGAGGATTTAACACACGTTCTATTAAATGTGTATTCTCTTTGTTAACTTATCTATTTATTATTTACTAAAACTTTGTTTTTGCATTACACGTAAGCGAACTGTTTAACCAGGTACCAATGATAGTTTATGATGATCATTATCAAACCTGTACAGTTTACAATCAAACGTTTACAAACTAGTTTATATGAGTAATGCGTATGATGAGGTTAGATTATTAACATTCGTTGCATTCCATCACTTTCATGTCAATTATTGTAGTATTCCATATTTGTGTCTGTTTCAGATGATGATAGGCGACACTAAACTTTTTTTGACAACAGATTGAACATCCGAAGTACGTCAAAAACATGTGCAGAACGACGAACTACACAACAGCTGATTTATGGCACATAACGACAAAGACTGGATGTCCCTCCCCATGGATGGGCAACTCACAGCAGCCCACAACATACCTGACTGGCGGAGGATCTCTGAGTCGTCGTCCCTTATGTCCTCCCAAACGGCCAAACCGGTCAAGGGTATGATGATTAACGTAACAGTATGTTAAACTGCCAACTCCAAATCAACTGCCCAATGACAAAAACAGTCAACGTATGTTAGACGGCGATCCAAAACTGCTGATCCATGGTACATAAAGAAAATGTCTGTAAGACTGCTAACACCGGTACAAATGCATCAGGATCCAAAAAGCAAACATGTTACACCACAAACTCCACAAAGACCGCTACGTGGTACATAAACACACCATATGTTACAGTGGAAACTGACCAGTGATAGAGTTTATACAAAACGGCTAACGTCAACGTCTGTGACATTATAAATTCCACTACGAATGCAAATGGCTGATAATTTGAACAGTATTAAGAATACTTACTTAACGACGAGTGCTTAATTGTTCTTAAAGATAGCGTCTTGTTTACCGCACTTCCATACGTCTTCATCTTGTTGTATGAAAATAATATGTATGTTGTTGAGTGTGCATCGTACATTTCTGACATTGCTGGATTATCACTCTCGTTTGTCCAAAGCAACATTTATAGTCATAGTCAATGTAAGGATTCGATACTATACAATCCTGTAATTTCCCAATTGTTTCAATCCTAACCCCCACTTAAGCCCATAATGCAAATCCCTTTTACATTTTCTCGGCCTAAATGTATTGACCTACTTGGCGCATTTTACTGAAAAAAATACGCTTCAAAGCTCTAGAACGGACAGACGTTATTTTCACAAGGGGCAAAACTCCAGACAAAGAACAATTATATACGTATAATGGCACTTTGTAACAATCGATTAGATATAAAATGTGAATTTTGAATGCATCTTTAACAAAGCATGTGTCGTATTGACATCATTTTCTATGATAGATATGGTCTTTTAATGCGAGTAATATTGTTATTCGTTACGTTCCAATTGAAACGAGAAAAATAATTTCATATTGTCTATGATAATCTTTACACAGCTGAAACATAATAAATACAAATACAACTAATTAATAAATCTTATCTCAAATGGGATCATTTTTAACTTCTAATCAATGTTGCAATCGTCTGCAACATTATCCTGGTACGTCCGTCCTCTGGCAGCCCGCGTGGCTTCTCAACATGGTCCCGTGACTCAGAAACATGACCATGTGACTCTCAAACTCAATCAGCGACTACATGATACGACATCGTGAACATTGAGCATGGTTGCTAGTCTGCAACATGAACCTGGTACGTCCTTCCGCTGGCAGCCCCCGTGGCTTCTCAACATGGTCCCGTGACTCAGAAAACATGACCATGTGACTCTCAAACTCAATCAGCGACTACATGATACGACATCGTGAACATTGAGCATGATTGCTAGTCTGCAACATGAACCTGGTACGTCCTTCCTCTGGCAGCCCCCGTGGCTTTTTAATATGGTCCCGTGACTCAGAAACATGACCATGTGACTCTCAAACTCAATCAGTGACTACATGATACGACATCGTGAACATTAAGAATGATTGCTAGTCTGCAACATGAATATGGTACGTCCGTCCTCTGGCAGCCCGCGTGGCTTCTCAACATGGTCTCGTGACTCAGAAAACATGACCATGTGACTCTCAAACTCAATCATTGACTATATGATACGACATCGTGAACATTGAGCCTGGTTTGTAGTTTGCAACATGAACATGGTACGTCCTTCCCCTGGCAGCCCCCGTGGCTATTTAACATGGTCCCGTGACTTAAAAACATGACCGTAAGACTCTAAAACTCAATAAGCGACTACATGGCACGACATCGTGACAATTGAGCATGATTGCGAGTCTGCAACATAAACCTGCTACGTCCGTCCTCTGGTAGCCCCAGTGGCTTCTAAACATGGTCCCGTGACTCAGAAACATGACCCTGTGATTCTCAAACACAATCCACTTACTTCAAAACACGACATCGTGCCATTTGAACATTACTGCTAGTCTGCAGCATGAACCTGGTACGTCCGTCCTCTGGCAGCCCCCGAGGCTTCTAAACTTGGTCTCATGAAAAAGAACAATGACCACTCGAAGTCAATTCAAAGACTTTTTAACACGACATCGTGTCAATTGAACATGACGGCTAGTCTGCAACATTAAACTGGTACGTCCGTCCTCTGGCAGCCCCCGTTGCTTCTAAGCATGGTCTCATTACTAAGAAAAATCACCACTCGACTCTCAAAGTCAATTCAAAGACTTTATAATATGACATCGTGTCAATTGAACATGACGGCTAGTCTGCAAAATTAAACTGGTACGTCCGTCCTCTGGCAGCCCCCGTGGCTTCTTAACATGGTCACAAAAGTCTTTTTTATAGCTGTAGTTCAAGCTTGTCTTTAATATACATATACTTTATTTATTACGACAGTTGTGTACTTAATATGTTGACATTTTATGATGCATCGTCCTGCCCATGGTGACCCTTGTAAAAGGAATCTGGTACGTCTGTCCTATGGCAGCCTCCGTTGCTTATTAACATGGTCTCATGACTTAAAAACATGACCACGTGACTCTCAAACACATTAATGTAACTTCTCTTAACAACATCGTGACAATGTTACATGACAATACGACGCCAAAATAGATGTTCAACACTTGTTCTTGCTTGGCAGATGAATTGTCCTCTATATAGTCACAAAGGTCTTTTCTTGCTCTATTTCTAGCTTGTCTGAAATATAATTGTACTTTATTTTTTACTACAGTTTTTGTTTGTTCTTAACACATTCACATTGTATGTTTGTAATAAATAATGAATGAATGTCCTTCTTGTGTCAACCGTTATTCTGCAACATGAGCCTGGTCCTCTGGCAGCCACATGTGTTATCACACATATACGAGACAGTTCCCGTTATTACAGACTTATTAAGGAATTGGAATTCATAAAGAAGTTTGCAACACAGTCTCCAAATGGACTGAATACAAAAAAAAACTTGATGTCCTACTACGAGAAATTAGTTAGTAAAAATTATTTGTGAAAATAAGTTTATATTAATCATCAACATAAATACATAAACAAATAACAGTATTATATGCAATTTATCTTATCTTTGATGTGTATATAATAGATTACACAGCAAGTATGTATCATTATTTAATTATAATCTTTTACGTACAAAATAAATTGGTGAAACAAACGAACGACAAGATAAAAGGGACCAGCTGGACAAGTTGGCAGAGGAAGCACAGCAAGCAACACAACGTAACGACATGAGAACCCTGTACACCATTATAAAGCAGCTAACAGGACGAAAGGGAAATACCAACAGGCAAATACGAGCTACAGATGGGAACATTCCGTCCAAACCAGCAGACCAGACAAATAGGTGGAGAGAGCACTTTTAGACTATTCTCAAGGCCCCCGCTCTGATACAGATCCCCCCGAAATAGAAGCAGAACCCATCACTAAACAGGAGATAGCACAGGTCTGTGAGCAAACTCAAAAATGGTAAAGCCCCAGACCTAGACAGCCTCCCACCAGAGGCATTTTATGTATCACCGGAAACAACAGCTAACTTAACTATTTGTCCTCTGCAGTTAGTTTGGGATGAAGAAAAGGTGCCACAAGAATGGAGGAAAGGGTACATTGTGAAGCTTCCCAAGAAAGGTGATCTGAGCGACTGCCAAACCTCGAGGGAAATTCAACTATTGTCCAAGCAAGCAACTGATCATCATATGAAAAAATACAGGCTGCCTTGGACTCCACCTTGAGAGAAGAACTCTTTATATGATATGATATTATATTATATTTATCACAATAGTCATAAGGTATATAAACAACTTCCTTGTCTTATTTTTTCTTTCAACAGTGTCGCTTGGTCTTTTCTTCTGTCGGATGTGTTCTTACATCTATTTTATCAACCTTGATGAACCTACTCGTTCTTTATAGATAACGTACATTTATGTCAATTGTTAAATTATTTCGATATATTGTACTGTTAAAATGCAATCTAAAGAAACTGTATACACTTTCTTGCCATTATGGTCAAGAACCCCATAAGATTTTGATTTTCCGTTCTAATTCTTTTTTTTTGGAACAACGTAACTCAGTTGTTACTGTATATGCTATGCAAATTTATACCATGTTTGTTCGTGAAATAAAATATGTTTAAACTATATAGTCATCATTTCGTATGAAAAATTTGAACTGTTTACCATCAACGAACTTTAACAAAAACTCGAGTACTTGTCCAGGAGCACCTCCTATAACAACACGCTCTACGGGTCGCCGAGAACATTTACTGGAGATTAATGGGTCGCATTGAGCAAATTGGAGGTGAACAGTATAGGGTAAAATATAGGTTTAATGAATTGAAAATAAAATTCGAGTATAATAAACGTAGTATTAATTCATGTCCATAAATTACATTTTATACAACGCATATAATCTGGTTGTGTGGCGATATTGAAGTTTCAAAGTCGGTTTACATACTATTTAAACTCCCGCATAACAAAACCGTAAGTTTAATGTTGCAGACAATGTGAAAATAATTAAAAAATTGAGTATACTTAAGAATATTTAGATTATATGTTGAATCGATGAAAAGTGTATAAGAACGGTTAAAGGAAAACAGAAAACTAAACTATGGTTTAAAGATTTGTAATAGCGAAACAAGTTGAAGATTTGTTACTTTAACCCGATCTCAACTTGAATAAGAACTACATTGTGACATGTGTCTAACCTTGTTTGTAGACAGTCGCCATATATTTAAAGAACTACCACAGTGTGAGACGTCGAATTTAATGGGAACATTTATTTCTCGTGTTAATGTTTACTATATAATTTACTTTAAATCTTTAAGTTCTATCATAACTGAAAATTCACTGGTCAAGGGCCAATTTAACGTGGCACATGCTTCTAATTTTGTATCCCTCATTTTCAAATTATGCAATGCAAAATAGAGTTAGAGAGCGAACTAGCCTTATTTATTTTGATAATAAAATGACATCTGGCCTTCAATTGTACCTTGACGGTTGCTTAGTGGTTCTTGTGCTCCACACGCCGTCTCAGTGAACATAAGGTGAATACATAGAACATTTACACATGAATAATTGGCATGCCACTTTTGTGACACATAGAATATGTATAACAAATCATAATGACACGTTTAAATTTTAATTCTGACATCATGATAATTTAGTGGTTTTTTTGCGAATGTTCTGTTTTATCACATGGACATATTGTGGCGAGAATTAATTCAACATATCTGATGAATAGAATGCTTTCTCGTTTTCTATGTTTTTAGTTTTGCGGCCATCGCCTTAGAAAATCGCAACATTCGTGTCATATAAACTCTTGATTGCTCTAATGATTACAAAAAATATTAAGAAATACAAATTTAATTAACCTTTTCTTTCAATGGTATTTAATTAAGGTTTCAAGAAGTGCGCAAGTTCGTGACCGCAAGTTGACTTACATTTTTATGTTTGACATTAAAATATATTGTTACACCATTTACAAACACTTTTGCGATAGAACGAACATCTGGTTTTCATACATTTAAACCAACAACAACAATATATTATTGACTTTTAACATATCTTCTTTTAGATTAGTCATCAGTTTGTTATTTTGCAATACTATTTAGTTATTTCAATTAACAAATCGTATTCGTACTATATATTTTTCAAAACATTTCGAAACTTATCGAAATCAAATTTTTAGCTACAACGAGTAGCCTAAATACGTACGTTACTAAGATACAATTTATCCGGAACCGTACAAAAAAATCCTGACACATTGTAACCGATACGAAACCATCACGTGTTCCTCTTTGGTATGTAGAGGTCAACGTGTAATGCATAAATAAGGCATCGATTAGGGACAGTGAACTGTTAAAATGGGTAAATTTTGCCTTTTATCCATTTATTGCAAAACAAACGTACTTGTCCTTATTATATATAATATATTTTATTTTGAACTCAGTGAAAACTGTTGTTTTTTTCCGCTTGTTTACAAATAAAGTATTGCGCGTTGTGCGGAAAAAATATTGGTACACCATTGGCCCAAATTGTACTTTATAGAGTTTATTTTAACATACATTAGGCTTTAAGCTCATGAGTATACACATAGTACAACACACTTTATTCACAAATGGACAATGATGTACATAATGTTTAACAAAACGTAGATGAAAACCTTAATACAACAGATTTGCATAAACTTCATCGTTTTTTGTATTTTTTTTTAAAGAATATACATCAATTAAAGTGCTAGAAGAGAAACCATTTGCAATATAAGTCAGCTGCTTTCAATTTAAAAGCTTATAAAACAAAAATGGATATATTTCGAACACTTTTGTTTTATTGTCAGTCTGTAAGAGGTCAATAAACATGATCATGTTTGTGTTCTTCCCATAGTATTTATGTATGTACTTCTTGCGTAAATTAATAAATATTGGCCATTCAAGTAAAACATGAAATTCGTCGTCAAGAACGTAACAGTGTTTGTATTTTCGATTTTGAAACGGTATCTTTTCAGGCGTGCGCCATCTACCTGCTTCCACTTCAAGTCTATGGGCAGATACTCTAAAACGAGTTAACGCAATTCTAAATTTTTAAACATTTACTACATTTAAAAATGGTTGGAACTTTAAGCTTCTGCAGAGGCTATAATGCTATAACTTCTACCCCTGGTCGTGTTTTCCATTTCACTTGACCAGGTTTGCAAAAACATATTATATATTCTTTGTTAAGCTGTAGATAAAAATATATTAATAACTCCTACCACTTGAAAAAACCCTACTTCACTGAATCTGTCCAATAAATCCTGGAGAGAGTTTAACCCCAGATTTTTTTTCTGTGTATATATCTGGGTATATATCATGATCATGTAATAACATATCATAAACAAATTTTATGTACTTTTATATAATCAGATTTTAATATTTTAAAAAAGTACTTTAAAACCTAAATGCTGCGTTTATTTATTATCGGAACACGTCCCAGTTTTCTTTTAACGAAATTATTGTGTGTTTGCAACCTCACACCTAACATTTATTTACAGCATCTTATATTTAGTCTTTCAATCTGAACAATTTTATTTAACCCCCATACTTCACAACCATAGCTTAGAACAGGTTCAATTAGTTTATTAAAAAGCTCGAGTCTATGACTAACTGCTATATCTGGGTATTTAACTAAATTTGATTTCAGCTTGTTTATTGCTTTTAGAGCCTGTCCTAAGAGTGCGTCATATGTAAATGAAAAAGAACCCCCAGTGATAAATACTATACCTAGGTATGTAAAACTATTGACTATTTCTACAATGTGTACTTTGTAATAAATTGTTTAATTTATTTTTTTCTGTCCGCCTTTGTTAAAAATTAGTGTTTTTGTTGTATTCACATTAACACACAGCTTTCATTTAGCACAATAATGCTCTAATAAGTCTGATCCATTTTGCAGCACAGCTTCCAAATCCGCAAATAATACAAGATCATCAGCATATAACAATACAAACACTTTTAACATACCAAGATTAACTCCTTCAAACTTACAAGGCATAACATGTTCCTCAATATTATTTAAATACACCGAAAACGAAAATGGCGATACAGATTCACCTTATCTTATTCCCAAATAGCATGTGACCGAATCATGAACGATTTTATTATTACATTTTATTTTCGAGTTAAATACATTGTACATCGATCTTACTATATATTTGAGATTTTACCACGTACCCCTAATTTTATCAATTTATACCATATGATATATCAGCTATGTCAACAGCTCACATACATTTTCGGTACCGGCTTGAGCTTCGGTGTACACATTGTATTCCCCCATATGTTCAAATGACTATTAATTATTTTACTTTGTTATGGCTTATAGTACTTAACAGTGTTATTCCTCTATAATTGTTCGGGTCGTCTAAATCCCTCTTCTTATGAAGCGGAACAATAAATCCTTCGCTCCAAGTCTCTGGAAAAAAACCTATATCAAACATTTGATTTAAAAGAAAATATAATACCCTCATAAAGGGTTCATTTGTAACAGCGTTACAATAAAGCGTGTTTAATAAACACATTTAAACGTTATCAGGACAAGCAGATTTTCCATTTTTGACGATGCTGCTTCAGCAGCTCGTCTAAGTTATCATACCATGAACAAATTCTTCACAATGGCGACCTACCTAAAAGACCGAGCCAGTCCGATTGAGTTAGCTAAATTTTCTCAAACGGTATACCTCGCTGATTATTATTGATAAAAGTAAAGGCAGCTTGGTTCCCGTCCTCTTTCAAATTTATCGAGAGGTTCGGAACAGGAACCAGACACGAAACAGCCAGGTGGCACTTCAAACGCTGTGACGCTGGAAAACCCCAAATGTAGTTATTTTTAGATATGATCGAGAATGTAACCCGCCTCCCAGTTTCGCTGAATGGGTCAAGTTCCCCACGGGTACTACTTCCCCGTACCCCCAAAGTTTTTGTCGTCTCCAAAAATTTTCCTACCCAATTTATTTCGTTCCCAATTTTTATTTCGTACCCAAATTATTTTTCGTACCCAAATTTGTTTTCGTCACCAATTTTTTGTTTCGTACCCAATTTGTTTTTTGTACCCAATTTTGTTTTTGTACCCAATTTTTTGTGTTCCCTTATTTTTGAGGGGCATATTTGTTTTGTACCCAAAATTTTCGTACCCATTTTTTTTCGTACCCAAAATTTTCGTACCCACATACACAATTGTGGTGATGTATATAAACTTAAATTTGTGCTTTTATATCCATCCTCTTCAAAAGCATCGTCACACCAGTACTGTCAGTTATTTGATTTAAAGATGTACATGCCCGCTTAATTTCGTCTTGAGCTATTTCAATATTTAAATCATCAAACATTTCCTGAAATTCCTCATTAAGGTATTATTCATTACAAAACTAAATGTCTTCATGTGCCTGATACAAATGTGTGTCTGGATCATTAATGAATTTTAATTATCGAACAAAATCATCAGCCTTTAATGTATCTGACTTGCATGGCTTTACCGATCCCTTTAATAAATTCAAATATTTTTTTATATATATTCAAATGTTAAAGGAAATACATCAGAAGATGGTCCTATTTAATTAAAGGGACTGTAAACCACAAATGAAGAAAAAAAAGTTCTAAAATACCGTATTTTTTTTACAATTATTTTTTTTTTACTAAAATATCACGACTGGTATATAACATTACTTGATTTTTTTTTTTACTTTATTTATTAATTTATTTATTTTTACTGGGTATGCATACAGAGTAACTACCAGTTAACTATAAATACAGCAAGTAGATTGATAATCATCGTCACCTGGTAAACCCAGGAATGCAAATTGTGCAAGAGTAGTGAAATGTATATATTTTATATATAAAAGGATCAATATACTTGCGTTATTTATAGTGTGTATATCGTTATATCACCTATTTTCGAGACGTACTTTCGATTTCACATCGCGAAAGTTTATTACCGCATATTCTGAAAATATGAACTTTTTTCAAGTAATGAAATATACCAGTTGTGATATTTTAATCAATATAAACTAATAATTGTAAAAAATACGGCATTTTAGAACATTTCTTTTTTCGTCATTCTTGGTTTACAGTCCCTTTAAAGTTATACAAGCATTCATTAATTGTTCATACCTATATTATTATAATAGCGATTTATAAAATTTGGCTTATGAAATTGATTAATTTACATCTTTGTTTAACTCTAACTTATACACATTTTCATGCGTTTCGCTATTAATTCCCCACTTAATTTTTAATTGTATGCCAACCTCACACGGAAATGCCACTATAAGTCCTGCATTAAACGGCCTTGTCGGCACAGAGAATAGAGCATGATGAACGACTTGTCATTAATATTTGTTCTAAATTCTTGTAATACCCGTGAGATGTAAACAGTAATGTTTAGTTAATGGAAAGCTTTTTAAAGTTGTTTGTTCCAACGTTTTTTTTTTGTTTCTTTTTTAAATCAATTTGTAGCAACAGACAAAAATAACATAAAATACAAACATGAATTGCATAAAATAGACACGCTACAACTCTAACTCATCAGAGTTTCAAAACCAAATTAAAAACTGTAAGGGGTTTATAGTTTAATATATTCCGTCACGTGGACTTGATCCAACGGGTTTATACCTATGCTTTTGGGACTTTCAAACATTGGAGCATGCTGTTCACATGCAATAGTGCACGTTTTGTCCAAGATATGTGCCGCGAAAGCGCGCAGTATGTTCAGCAGATACGCTGCCTGCTATACAGTTCCTTAACATTGCATTTTTTTCCTAGCGGACATGATAGCGCCTGTCATGACTGTACTGATGTGCAGGCTCGGTTGGAGTAACGCTGGCCGCATATGGCAAAAGACCCATGTTCGAATACGCGGCTCATATCGACCAAACGCTTTGCATATGCCTTAATGTAGTTGCTTTTAAAACTTACTTGATTTTGAAGCTGTCAAATTCTATTTGATGTCGAAACTGTCAAATTCTATTTGATGTCGAAGCTGTCAAATTATATTTGATTTCGAAGCTGTCAAATTCTACTTGATGTCGAAGCTGTCGAACCCTACTTAATGTCATTGCTTTTTTACACTACTTGATGTCGTAGTTGTCAAACTCTTTTTAATGTTATTGAGGTCAAACCCTACTCCATTTTGTTTATGTCAAACTATATTTGATTACCTAGCTGTCAAAACTTACTTGATTTTGTAGCTGTCCAACCCTACATGATGTCGTAGCTCTCAAAGTCTACTCGACGTCGAAACTGTCAAACTCTACTTGATGAAGCTGCTGACAAACCCTACTTGATGTGGTAGCTGTTAAACTCTATTTGATGTCCTAGCTGTTAAACTCTACTTGATGTCGTAGCTGTCATATCATACTTGATGTCGTAGCTGTAAACCATACTTGATGTCGTAGCTTTCAAACAGTACTTGATATCAAAGCTATCAAACTATAACTGATGTTGAATCTGTCAAACCCTACTTGATGTTTTAGCTGTCATATCCTACATGAAGTCGTAGCTGTCAAACCCTATTTGATGTCGTAGGTGTCAATCAATACTTGATGTCGCAGCTGTCATATCCCAATTGAGGTCGTAGCTGTCAAACCATACTTGATGTTGTTGCTGTCAAACCATACTTCATGTCGTAGCTGACAAACTCCTCTTGATCTCGTAGTTGTCAAATCATACTTGTTGTCGTACCTATCAAACTGTTCTTGCTGTCGTAGCTGTCAATCTCAACCTGATGTACTTTATGTCGACGCCGTCGTATCCTACTTGATGCCGTAGCTGTAAAATCATTCTTGATTTCGTAGCTGTCAAACCTTTCTTGATGTCTAAGTTGTCATATCCGTCTTGATGCCGTAGCTGTCAAGCCTTACTTGATTAAATAGCTGTCAAACTTTACTTGGTGTCGTAGCTTTCAAACTCTACTTGATGCTGTTGCTGTCAAACCCTACGTGTTGTCATAGTTGTCAAACCATACTTTATGTCGTAGCTGTAAATCTCTACTTGATTTCGAAGCTGTCATATCCTACTTGATGTCGTAGCTGTCAAATCATACTTTATGTCATTGCTGTCAAACTCTACTTGATGTGGTAGCTGTCAAACACGTTTTGATGTCGTAGCTGTCAACTCTACTTTATGTCGCAGCTGTCACGCTATAATTGATGTCGTTGTTGTCAAACCATAGTTCATGTCGCAGTTTTCAAACTCATCTTAATGTTGTTGTTGTCAAACCCTACTTGATGTCGTAGCTGTCAAACCATACTTGATGTCGTAGCTATCAAACCCTACTTGATGTCAAAGCTGTCATATCCTTCTTGATGTCGTAGCTGTCAAACTATACTTGTTGTCGTATCTGTCAAACCATACGTGATGTCGCAGCTGTCGTATCATACTTGATGTCGTTGTCAAACTATACCTCATTTTGTTGCTGTCAACCCTACTTGATGTCGTAGCTGTCAAAGTCTACTTGATGTCGTAGCTTTCAAACTCTACTTGATGTCGTAGCTGTCATATTATACTTGACGTCGTAGCTGTCAAACCATACTTGATATCGAAGCTGTCAAACCATACTTGTTAACGTACCTGTCTAACTATACTTGTTGCCGTAGCTGTCAAAACATACATGATGTCGAAGCTGTCAAACCATACTTGTTAACGTACCTGTCTAACCATACTTGTTGCCGTAGCTGTCAAACCATACTTAATTGTGTTGCTGACAATCCCTACATGATATCGTAGCTGTCAAACTATACTCGATATCGTAGCTGTCAAACTTTACTTGATGCCGTAGCTGTTATATTATACTTGATGTCGTACCTGTCAAACCATACTTGATGTCGAAGCTGTTAAGCCATGCTTGTTGTCGTATCTGTGAAACCATACTTGATGTTGTTGCTGTTAGACCATACTTGATGTAGAAGCTGTCAAACCATACTTTATGTCGTAGCTATCAAACCATACTTGATGTCGTAGCTGTCAAACCATACTTGATGTCGTAGCTAGTATATCCTACTTGATGTCGTAGCTGTCAAATTCTACATAAAAACAATTTCATTCTACTTACTAACCTCTTTGTCAATCGAAATAGTGTCAATATTCTATACCGCCATGTCAGTTAAACATGTTTTTTTTCTCACACAATTTTAACGTACGAACTCCCGACTCTCGAAAATATCAGCAAGTTTTACACATAACATATCCACAAATGCCGATGTATTTCCAACATTGATTTGTATGTTGTTTTTTTTTTTAATTTTAAATCATTTATCCTTATTCTTCAATTATATATTATACGTGCGTGAGTTAAAAAAATCACCTTTTCAAGGCTCAGTCGCTTTAATGTCTTTTCTGGTAGCGTACGATAATAGTAATACTTGTAATACTCAAAAATTTAGTTAAGTAATAATTAAAAACAATGAATGAGTGGAAGTATTAAATGCCTTAAATATACAAAAACGCATGCATGTATTTCTTATAATTGGAATTTCTCTGTCATAGTATTTTTGTTAAATGGACCTGAAATATCTTCCGGAAAATTTATCAATGAAAATACATATAATGTGTAAACAGATTGAATGTATTCTGAATATTTAATACCCGATAATACTCATGATCGAGGCTTAAACTATGTATAATAGTAAAATAATTGTAGTTATTAATTTTGACAGGTTAGATTATTTTAAAAATAATAATAATAATAATAATAATTATAATAATAATAATAATAATAATAATAATAATAATAATAATAATAATAATAATAATAATAATAATAATAATAATAATAATAATAATAATAATAATAATAATAATAAAAAAATAATAATATAATAATATAATAATAATAATAATAATAACAACAACAACAATAATAATAATAATAACAACAACAACAACAACAACAACAACAACAACAACAATAATAATAATAATAATAATGATAATAATAATAATAATACAACCGAAGAAAAAAAAATGCAGCTTATAGATAATATAGAATTTATAAAAACTTAATATATGTATTATACTTTTACACGAGTTTTGCACCACCCTTTTTAAGTAGTCTATATCTTTAGTAAAAGTCACAATAGCGTTTTTATAAGATGAGGTTTCGTGATTTTTATAGCATATACAAAATTGACAACAAATAGTAATAGTTGTATTCGCTTGTGTTTTATTTTCGCGTAAGTCTCGCCTAACGATCACTTAACGATGGTACGACCACCCTGCTAATGCGGACACGTTTAAAAATCCCCGATGGTTATCATTATATTATAATTATCAAATCCTGAGTATAATGGCGCCCCACTAGTTGGTTTTTACATCCACAAATTCCAGACTTAATGTGAAACTACGATTTACGACAAACCCGATATAACTACAAACCTTCTGCACATTGGTAATGTAAACCGCCTTATTTATCGTTGAACGAATATAATACCACTTAAGAAACAAATATATTAGAGTCAATGGCGGCGTTCGTTGACATTTTAAACATGATAATTCCATTTGTTCTACCCTTTTGCATAGAATTTTGAAAAACAATTACCCTTACGGAATGGCCTTACGTGACCAGAACGTACGTAAATGAAATCGAAGTAAATGGTCTGTATGCCTGTCTGCCTTCCTGTCTGCCTGCAATCCCTTCCGTTTGTCTGTGTGTCTGACTGTGTGTCTGTCTGTCTGTCTGTTTTTCTGTGTGTCTGTCTGCCTGTCTGCCTGCCTGCCTGTCTGTCTGTCTACCTTTCTGTCTGTCTGTCTGTCTGTCTGTCTGTCTGTCTGTCTGTCTGTCTGTCTGTCTGTCTGTCTGTCTGTCCAACACATTCACATGATTCAAGGTTTAGCGTCTAGATCGATTTTCACGATGGTTAGGCGTTCACCATAAAGCATTTTAAACTCAACACAAAAGTGGCTTAGATGTATTAAACTTGAAATAATTCAAAATATTATGGAAGGAGTAATAAAAAATAAAGATCGATTTTCAATATGTTTAATTTATCTCGAATTCGACAGTTGGTATTATAATAACCATTAATCTTTGACCGAACGTACATGTATATCACTTCATCAAGGTAAACTCTTTACCGCCACCAGTGTAGTGTATATTATTCTATTATAATAACATTAAGTACATATTGAACCTTATATAGATATTTTTCCAATGTCTATGTCAAATTAAATAACGAAATATAGGATAAACAAAACTCCTCATACATTATTAGGGGAGCACTTCTTGATAACTTCAACTAGACTTGATTGCAGGCATGTGGCATTTCAACTCCTTGGCACAATCAAGCGAAATCATTGGTGGTAAAGCCGGGTTTTAACTTTAGAAAAAAATCGCAGACATGTCAATGTATACTATACATGGATTGGACGACCTACCTACCAATAAGACTACTTATATTCCCATCCCCTTGTTGTCGTATTAGTGTGGTGCACAGTTTACATGTTTAAGCCTTACAATTGCTCAGTGTGTTGCCTAACGTCTGTTTACGTATGTACTAAAAGTATTCGGATGATTGTTATTCAAATAGTAATGTTCTGCATATGACTTAGCAATAAATGTTGGATTTGTTTCGTAATAAAAAAGTGTTTTTGTGCAATTCCGCGACCTTTATGTGACCTGTACGAGACGTTTTCTCCTATCTAGAGCACACAAAAAAGAGAACAATACCAGAAATAGAAAACAAATTTCTTAATAGCAAAACTTGGCAGTCGGTTTACTAAAATACCATTACTTATTATTAAGGTGTTGTAAATGGTCTTGTCAACTTATAATGGTAAAATGTTGCACTGGTGTTAAAATTCCCTGAGTTATATATTGAATTGTTGTTCAAATGGTTAACTCCACCAATATGAATATGTATGGGATGCGACCATATATCCTCGTATTTTTATATTATACAGTTTAAAAATATGTTTCTCACAAGGTTCTGCTCCGTTGGAAAGAGTGACCACTACGGGTATGGAATCGTTGTCTTTCATATTATTAAATTCTTAAATTGACACAATATTTACGTAAGTAAAAGCTGGTTGGATTTCCAAATAAATATTAAGAATAAAAATAAGAAATATTTCTTGTAGTATAGTTATTCAAACTGTTCCGCACAATTTTTTTAATATGACCTATAGGGCCATTTTTCTTAATAGAGTCTACATTGAAATATAATGTAAAAGATACATCGGCTACATTTTTCACTTGAATTGTTGATTTTACACAAACACTTATGTTATAAAGGCCTATTCAGCGGAATGAAATTCCAAACCCGCCAAGGTTTTTGAAGATACCCTTCGATATGTGCGAAACACTGATGATATTAGCTATTCGGAAGCTTTATCCCTTATTATAATAATTCAAACAAATGAAGCTCATGGCTATGTAAACAGACCTTTTGAAGACCCTCTTACACATCCTCGTGATGATCTATAATTTACGACGTAAGTCTGCTCTACTTGTCCACATGCGTTTGCTCTAATTGTTTAGCCGCTTTTTTTTATACTGCCCGACCTGTTCAACTGTTCATACAAATAAACACTTTATACCGCCCCACATGAAGATCTCGTCGTCTTGCTTTGTAGTCCTCATTCTTGACTATTTTGCTGATTTGTTATGTTCGCGAGATGGCCTTTGCAAAAAACTCGCATACATTTTCCTATATTATTCTGATCCCGAGTAGCGCACGTGATTGAACGGACATACCATCGCACTCAAGGATGTTTTATTGAAAGAGGTAAGGTAAGTTCAGTGTTTCGAAAATAAATGCAAACGTCTCACCCTGATACTCCGTTGTCCCCAATCTAAGCTGTTTTAGTGTGGTTTTATGTTCATTACATGAACAGTGCTGAGGACATTGTTTCCGTTTTTTTAGGTCGTTGGAGTTTAATGTAGAACATTGTATATGCTCTAACACTGTCTTTCTTTTCCTCACATGACAATCGAAGAGCTATTGTAGTTGATTGCTATGCGGCTTTCATTCAACGTGTGTCGTCCTTCGTCAACACTTGGCTTCTGACGCTCTTTGAAAGCTGGAAGCAAAATTGTACAGGTAGCCATAGCTACGGTAGCTTTATATATAGAAAACATAACCTAAATATCGACGCCGAAATACTTGATATTTAGTATGGTATGCAGCATCATAGTTTGGCCCCTTATTGTTCTTCAAATCATTATAATATGCTCATTTTTGGTTACGTTACCAAGGTCACACGAACAATAAATACTTTATATAAATGAGGAAAATATCAACAGCGCCAAGACCTGTGCCATTTGCAATGTGATATCAGAGGATATACTGTTTTTGTTTTAATTATTGCAAAATACACAAGGAATATAATACGCATCCTTGCATCCTTCAGCAACATATTTTGGCCATAAGTGTTCTTCAAATCATTATAATATGTTCAAATTTGGTCACGTTACAAAGGTCAGACGAACAATAAAGACTTTATATTTATGAAGAAATATCAACAGCGCCCAGACTTGTGCCATTTGCAATGTGATATCAGAGGATTTACTGTTTTTGTTTAAATTATTGCAAAAAAACAACAACAATGAATATAATACGCATCCTTGCATCCTTTATACTCCCCCAAACGTGGTCTAAGTCAGCGAAGTCTGTCCTGTCCGCTTAGGAGACAACGAAACCTTGCGTGATATGCGATTACGCAGGCTGGTCTTGATCTATGAAGACTTCATATGACATATGATACAGTTTCGCATTTAGCTGATCACATTTTATTAATATCCACTTGACGAAGCTCAATCGCTACAAATGTGCGAATTGCAATAATAAAGAAAACAATAACCCAACGTTTAACACCCCTTAACAAGGACAGGTTGAGTTTTGCACCAATAGACATATAACGAACGCACTTGCATGCATATTCTAGTGATGGAGAAGATTTAGCTTATACGAATACGGTCCAATCCAAATTTAGCTTACACGTTTACGGTCCAATAAAACTAAAAGAGGCATTACCTCGCTCGTTGAATTCGCAATATGATTATTATCAGTAGAATACAAGTTCTTCGTCATAAAATATTAAGTAGCAACTAAAATCAGTGTAGTGAAAACTACTTTAATAATGCCCACTAATAAATACTCGGATAAATCGTCGCACGGGTGTAGATTGTAGTGACGTTTACCCAATACAGCAATTGAATGGGTTTACACTGACTGCGTACACTAACAAAAGGAGATTAAAAACTCTCACGGATATTGAAAACATTTAACTGATGTATGGACAGGGAACCTTTGACGTATTTAAAGCTACAAACAGTGATTGTGTGCGCACAAAGCCAAACTTGAAATTTGAATTTGTCTAACGTTTTTCTTTCCTCACTGGTTGAACGTTTCAGACTAAGTTAATGTGTGAGTGATTTAATCCTGCATATTGAATTATTGTCTTCCGTGTAATACACGTTACATGTAACAGTTCATAAACGATCTTTTAATTTGTTTAGTGAGCGTTTCATCGACATTTTATGTACATGTACATGTATATAGAAGGTGAAACTAGAGCTATATCAACAAGACATAAATATCATTTATTGACTACACGTGACCAATCGCCAAACATTCGGGGGAAAAAATGTGTTTAATAAATATGTTTAAGATTTGTTAACACAAATGCAAACAACTAAGTTATAAAATTTGATTTTATATGCACGTGTTTATTAAATCCTTGCAATATGTATTGTGTTTAGTATTATTATGATTAATGGTTAAAGATGTATGTCTGTATATTAGTGTTTTTTATGTGTGTGGGGTATACATTTTATGAACAATTGTATGCGTTTTATGCGCATGGGCTATGATTTAATGAACACATTTACATACTTTCTTACGCAACAAGAATCAACAGTATCTGTTTCAAATAATCGAGCAATTTGATATTTATTGTCGAATGAAATTTTATAGTTCAGCTAACGTGCTTTTATGTTGATCATTTAAGTAAAGCATTTTGAAATTTATTTTAATTAATTTCTTTAAATGATATTTTATACAACGCACATTATGTGGTTTGTGGGCGACATTGTAGATTCAAAGTCGATTTATATTCTATATAAAAACCCGCAAAACATTTATGATAAACCATGTTGACAATGTAAAATAATCTGAAAGTTCGAGTGTACTTTACACTATATAGATAGTATGTTGAATCGATAAGTGTATCAAAACGGTTAGAAGAAAATAAAGAACTAATATATTGGTAAGAGTTGTATAATAGTGACACTAGTTGACGATTTGTTACTAAACCACACTCTCAACAAATACTTTTCGACATTTATCCAACCTTGTTTGTAAACAGTCACCATATATTGTTAAGAATCACCGCAGTGTGAGACGTCATATTTAATGGGACCATTCATCTGACGTGTCTATGTAGAGTATAATTTACTTTTAATTTATTAGTTTTCTCACCGGTGAACATTCACCGACCAACTGCCAGCCAATTTAACGTGACACATACTTCTAATTTTGTATCCCTCATCTTCAAATTAGTCAATGTAAATTGAAGTTAGAGTGTCGTTGACTTCTGGCCTTAACTTTAACCTTGACTGTTTGTTGTTTGTGCTTCATACGCCGTCCCTGTGCACATTTGGTGAATGCATAGGACAGTTACACACCGGACAGGTTGGGTATAAAACTAACAACATACAGACAAACATGCGGGATAATATTAGTATTATATAACAAGTCAACTTGCTAGAAGTGGGGTATAATCACGTACCTAGCGCCATTATTCAACTAATTATAATAATGTAAATGAAGTTAATAGAAATGCACCAATATTAAAAGTCTTAATTGATTTAAAGTCCAACGGCAAAAGAATAAAAAGACAATACTTATATTGTGAGCTTTGCTTAAGTCACTATTTATTTGCAAACATTTGCACACAATATGATTTGAACAAATTAAACATAAACGGACCATTACTTTTTACGCAGTTTTATTTATTCTATAAACATGTCAAAGGCATGAATAAGTTGAATGCCACTTTTGTGACACAAAAAAATGTATACTTTATTATGATGAAACTGTTACCTTTAAATTCTGACATCATGATAATTTATTTCTTATTCTTTAACAGCATGTTCCGTTTAATCACATCGACAAATGGTGGCGAGCATAAATTCAACAGATCTGATAAATGGAATGCTTTCTAAAAAAATTATTGTTTGAGTTTTGCGCTCATCGGCTTTTAAAGAAACTTCAAAATTCGTGCCATATAAACTCTTTATTGCTCTAGTGATAATTAAATTATTCAGAAATAAAAGTTAAATATATCTTTTCATTATTTTATTATTTAAGTTAGGTTTCAAGTAGTGCGCAAGTTCGTGGCCGCACGTTGAAGTATATGTTTATGTCTGACATTAAAATATATTGTTACATCATTTACAAACACTTGTGTGATAGAGAGAACATCTAGTTTTCATAAATTAAAACACAGCAACAATACATTTTTGTCGTTTAACATATCTGCTTTTAAATAAGTCAACATATTTTTTATTCAGCGGTAATTTTAGGTATTTTAGTTATTAAATCGTATTCATACTATATATTTTATAAAACATATGGAAACTATCCGAAATGCAATATTTAGTTACCGCAGCTTTAATACGTTACTTAAGATAAAAAAAACACTTTCTGGAACCGTTCACAATCCCTGATACTAGAGTCGATATATGTTTTGCCAAGCGCCCATGTTATGCAAACCTCACGTTGACCTCGATATGTAGTCATTATGTGGCGATTAGTTGATATGTAAATAAGGATGCGATGTGTACCCGAAAATACCCTCAATTTCGATTCCATTAAAAATAATTCGAGTACGGTTCCTGTTTTTTTTTATATTTCGGGTCTGGTCGCGTTTTTGAAAATACCGCTAATGTTGCGATGAATGAAAACGCTTAAATGTATATGTGAATACATGTCCACTATTCAAAATAATGCTGACTTGACAATTCAATCCATTCTGATTTGCTACTAGAACGCTGAGTTCACCTTGTCGGACTACTGGACTGCTACCTTCACAATTCAATTCTGCTTTGCTACTGGACTGCTGCGTTCACACTTCCATACTGATTTACTGCTGACTTCATCCTGAATAATGATTTGTTTCTTGACTGCATCGTTCACACTGCTAGACTACAAGGCTGCTGCCTTCACCCTGAATATACTGATTTGCTAATGGGTTGCTGCTAACTAGACTGTTGCTTCACGTTGCAATACTGATGTCATGCTGCTGTCGAGCCACGCTGATTAACTGCTACAAAACCACATAGTGGTTTTTGAAGGTTTGCGGCTTAAGTATTGACGTACCATTGGCCCAAATATATCATTCACGCACACATATGTATATTCAAATGCTAAAGGAAAGACAAAGACAACGGTTCTATATTTAAAGATTAAAAACCATTCATTAATTGTTTATACCTATATTGCGATCTATTAAATGTGGCTTATGAAATTGATTACGTTACATCTTTGTCATACTCTGACTTATGCACATGTTAATGCGTTTTGCTATTAATTCCCAACTTAATTCTTAATTGTATGCCTTTCTCGGAAATGCCATTCTAAATCATGCATGAAACGGCCTTGTAAGGAACAAAGAACACAGCACGATGTACGACTGTCGTAATATTTGTTCTTAATTCATGAAATGAGAGATGTTAGCCCACGTTTATAGAGTTTATTTCAACATACATAACGCTTTAAGCCCATGAGTACACACATATTACAACACAGTATATTCACAGATGGTCAATGACGTACATTATGTGTAACAGAACCAATATTAAAATCAGAAAGTTGTAATATTACAAAACTTTATCGTGTTCATTTTTATATTTAATAGATGAATACATGATAATATATGGAGAGAAACTATTGCAAACATAAGTCAGCTCTCAATTTAAAAGCTTTACGACACAAATGGATATATTGTGTGCACTTTTTTCATTGTCATTCTGTAACAGGTCAATCAACTGAATCATGTTTGTGTTCTTCCAATAATAATTATGTATATACCGCTTTCGTTAATAATTAAACATAGGACATTCAAGTAAAAAATGAAATTCGTCCTCAAGGACGTTATAGAGATTGTACTTGACATCATCAGATTGTTATATTTAAAACACAAACGATACGTTTACTCATCAACTGTATACACAAATTATTTTATGTTTTAAACCTCACACCTAACAAAAATATAACAGTATCGTTTTATGTATTCTTTCACTATATTTTAACCTCAGTACTTCACAACTATAGCTTAGAAAAGGTTCAATACGTTTATTAAAAAGCTCGAGTCGATGATTATCTGATATATCTGGGTATTTTACTAAATTTGATTTCAGCTTGTATATTGTTTAAGAGCCTGTCATGAGATTGCTTCATATGTTAATGAAAAAAGAACCCCCAGTGGTAAATACTATACATAGTTATTTAAACTATTCATATTATACATTGATGTTTTTTTTTTAACGGGCAGCGTTTTTAAGTCGTATGATCCAACAGTTTTTTTTAATGAAAAACAATCAATTTCTAACAACAAACACAAAAGATAACATTCAAAACATCAACAACAAAATAAACGTCAGTTTCATAAAACAGAAATGCTAAAACCCCTACAAATCGGAGATTTCGAATACAAATTAAAAACTGTAAGCTTGATAGTTGAATATATATTCCGTAACGTGTACTTAAACCGACGAGTTTATAACAAGTGTGTTGGGACTTGCAATAATCAGAGCATGTTCAGCTGAAATAGTTTACGATATGAGCCGCGTCATGCGCAATCGCTCAATCTGGTCAAGACATACGCTTCCCGCTATAAAGTCCCTCAAGGTTTCATGTTTGTGTTAGCGTTTAGGGAAGCTCCTGACATGATTGAGCGGATGCGCCGGGTGAGCTGGCGCTACGCTTGCCGCATATGACATAATAACCATTTTTACCTGCGAGGCTTATATCGACCAACCGCTTTACAAAGGCATTGATGTCTTTGCTGTCAATCTCTATATGAAGTCCTAGTTGTCAAACTGTACTTGATGTTGTTGCTATCAAACCCTATTTGATGTCGTAGCTGTCAAGCCCTACTTGATGTCCTTGTTGGCAAACCCTTCTTAATTACATAGAAAAATGACAATCCCCACTGGGAGCGTTCTTTTGATCTCCCCCAAAGACATCAAGTACTGACTCTAGTCCCAGGAAACGGACTTAAGAGCGTTTATATAAGCCTATGGATTTCGATGCAATCGAGCAAAAATAAATAGGTTTTAACTAATGACATAGCTGTCAAACAATACTTGATGTTGTAGCTGTCAAATTTTACTTGATGTCGAAGCTGTCAAACCTTACATGGTATCATAGTTGTCAACTCCTTCTTAATGTCGTTGCTGACAAACCCTATTTAATGACATAGCTGTCAAACAATACTTGATGTTGTAGCTGTCAAATTTTACTTGATGTAGAAGCTGTCAAACCCTACTTGGTGTCATAGTTGTAAAACCCTTCTTGATGTCGTTTCCAACTCTACTTGATGTCGTAGCTCTCCAAACCTACTTGATGTTGTAGCTGTCAAATCCTAATTGATGTAGAAGCTTTAGAACCCTACTTGATGTCGAAGATGTCAAACCCTATGTAATGTCGTACCTGTCAAACCCTACTTGATGTCGCAGCTGTCAAATCATACTTGATGCCGTTGCTTACAAACCCTACGTGATGTCGTAGCTCTCAAACCCTACCAGATGTCGTAGCTGTCAAACCCTTCTTGATGTCGTAGCTGTCAAATCCTACTTGATGTCGTAGCTGTCAAAGCGAACTCGATGTTGTAGCTGTAAAACCAACTTAATGTCGTAGCTGTCGAAACCTACTTGATGTCGTAGCTGTAAAATCCTACTTGATATCGTTGCTGACAAACCTTACTTGATGTCGTCGCTCTCAAACACTAACTGTTGTCGTAGCTGTCAAACCCTTCTTGATTTCGTAGATATCAAAACCAACTTAATGTTGTAGCTGTCAAACCCTTATCGATGTCGAAGCTGTCAAATCCTAGTTGAAATTGTAGTTGTCAAACCCTACTCGATGTCGTAGCTGTCAAAGCGAATTCGATGTTGTAGCTGTAAAACCTACTTTATGTCGTAGTTGTCGAAACCTACTTGATTTCGTAGCTGCCAAACCCTTCTTGATGTCCTTGCTGACAAACCCTACTTGATGTCGCAGCTCTCAAACCCTTACTGTCGTCGTAGCTGTCAAGCCCTACTTGATTCGTAGATGTCAAAACCAACTTAATGTTGTAGCTGTCAAATCCTTATCGATGTCGTAGCTGAAAATTCCTACTTGATGTTGTAGCTGTCAAACCCTACTTGATGTCGTTGCTGTCAAATCCTACTTGATGTCGTAGCATTAAAACCATACTTTATGTTGTAGCTGTTAAAACCTACTTGATGTCGTAGCTGTCAAATCCTACTTGATGCTGTAGCTGTCAAACCCTTTCCTTATGTCGTAACTATCAAACCCTTCTTGAAGTCCTAGCTCTCGAGCCCTACTTGATTTCGTACTTGTCAAATCCTACTTGATGTCGTAGCTGTCAAACCAAACTTGATGTTGTAGCTGTCAAACAATACTTAATGTTTTAGCTGTCAATCCCTACTTGATGACGTAGCTATCATGCCCTACTTAGTGTCGTTGCTGTCAAATCCTTATTGATGTCGTAGCTGTCAAATCTTACTTGATGTTTTAGCTCTCAGAAAATAATTGATGTCGTAGCAATAATACTCTACTCGATGTCGTAGCTGTCGCACTCTATTTTATATCAATATATATTCGTTATCAAATCATTATTATACTGGCGCCCCGCTGGTAGGTATAACATCCAAACATGTCAGACCAAATGTCAAACTAACTTTTACGTTAAACTCGATATTACTACCACCCTTCTGCACATTGGTAATATAACCCGCCTTATTAATCGCTGTACAAATATGATACAACTAAACTAACGAACATATCCCAGTCAATGGCGGCATTCATGGACATGTTGTGCCTGTCTGTCTGTCTGTCTGTCTGTCTGTCTGTATGTCTGTCTGTCTGTCTGTCTGTCTGTCTGTCTGTCTGGCTAGCTGGCTGGATGACTGGCAGGCTGGCTGGCTGGCATTTCACCTCCTCTGAACAGTCAATCAAATGAATTGGTGGTTTAACCGGGCTTAGCAAAATTGAAGACAAGTATATTTTATATGGAATGGACGACATACCTATCAATAAGACTACTTATATTCACATCCTTTTGTTGTCGTTTTAGGGTGGTGTACATTTTAAATGTTTAAGCATTTAAATTGATCATTGTGTTGCATAACGTCTGTTCAAGTTTGTCCTACACGTATTCGGATGTTTGTTATGAGGCTTATTCAAATTGTAAAGTGCTGCCTATGACATAGCAATAAATGTGGGCTTTGTTCGTAATAAAGCGTGTTTTAATGCTGTTCCGCGACCTCTAAGTGTTAAAGTTAAAGTTGCGGTGTATAGTCTGCTTCGATATGCATCTTCAGCCGACTTCGACATTAACCCCCCGATCACTGGGATTTAAGTCGTCCGTTTACATATGGCGCACCAGGCCGACACGGCACATGGACTTATTTCCCTCACAGGTACCCATTTATACACCTGGGTGGAGAGGAGCAAGCTTAGGATTAATTTTTTGCTCAGAAAAATCCAGTGCCCAGAGAGGGATTCGAACCAGGGATCTCTCGATCCCTAGACCAGCATCCTACCACTAGACCACTGTCCCCACTATAAATATAATACAAGAAACATTTCTGTGATATTAATTTGAAATCAAACCCGCTATTTCGTGTAAGTGTCCTCCACGAGACCTTTTCGCGTATCTAGAGCACGAAAAAGAGAACACATAATCGGTTGCACAAGTTGGACGCCATTAATACTTTGCTTATACACCTGATGTAGAATATGAAATTATTTCACACAGAGTTTCCCTGTATGGTTCTTTAATAGCAGAACTTGGCAGACTGTTTGCTTAAATACCATTACTTATGATTGATGTTTTTTAAATGTCTTGTCAGTGTATAATGGTAGCATTTCGCATTATAGTGAAAGTTCACTCCACGAGAATGATTATGTATGGAATGCGACCCTATATCCTCGTATTGTTATATTATACATGTTTCTCACAAGGTTCTGCCCCGTTGGCAAGCGTGGCAACTACGGGTATGGAATTTTATAAGAATATTGAAACATATTTATGTACGAAATAGCGGGTTTGATTTCAAATTAATATCACAGAAATGTTTCTTGTATTATATTTATTCAAATTTGTCCGCCCCTTTGTTAATATGACCTATAGGGCCATCTAATCTAAAATATTATACATTGAAGAAAAATGTGAAAACACCATCGGCTACATATTTCCATTTTAATTGTTTGTTTTCCACAAACACTTATGTAATAAAGGCCTTTTCAGCGGAATGAAATTCCTAGCCCGCAAGCGTTTTTGAAGATACATGGAGTTAACAACCAGTCTAATCTGAACATGTTTCTTTTATCCTTCGATCGGTGCAAGCACTGATGATTTGAGCATTTATGAAGCTGTATCACTGAATACAAACAAATGTCATGGGCTCACGGCGATGTGAACGGACCTTTTGAAGACCCTCAATCACATCCTCATGATGATCTATAATGTACCACCCGCGTCTGCTCTACTTGTTTAACCACGTGTCCTTTTTAAACTGACCGACTTGTTTAACTGTTTATACAAATTAACAATGTATACCGCTTTACATGAAGAACTCGTCGTCTTCGCTGTAGTCCCCATTCTTGACTATTTTGCTGAGTCATTATGTTCGCCAGACGATCTTTGCTAAAAATGCGCATACATTGTCCTATATTATTCTGATCCCGAGTTGCGCACGTGTTTGAGCTGACATACCATCGCACTCAAGTATGTATTATTAAACGATGCTGAGTATGTAAAGTAAGTACAGTGTTTTGAAAATATATGCATAAGTATCGAGAGATGTACATTAGATAGACTAGTGAAAAACGCTTTGAAATCATTCTAAAATTTAAGAATGATGTTTTATTGCATTTAATACGACATTTTCGCTTTTTATTGACTTGTCAAAAATTGTATAGGGATTTATTCTTACTTGTTTAATTAAAAAGTGTCAACATCGTTTTTGAACTCGAGTGATATCATCGAATTTATGAAAAGATACATTGTCGAAGAAAATATAAAGGTTATTAATTTTATTAATCAGAACAGTTAATGTCTTGAAAATAGTTATTACAGTATAAATTAAATTATAACAGCATATTAAATAAGGTTGCTTTGTTAAGAACTACAAAACTACAGGACATTTGAAAACAGGTTAAATTCGTATTGAGGCTGAGGGTTGTGTTGAAGCAGACTGTCTTGTTAAAATGGTTGACACCATATATGCCCTTTTGGCATTGTCATAGTTTTTGACTGTCCGTCAAGCTTGGCCGACAATGTACTTCATCACGTTAAATGAAGGACATCGTATATGCTCCAACACTCTCTTACTTTTCCTCACATGACAATCCAACAGCCATTGTGGTTTGTTGCTATGCGTTTTTCATTCGAATTACATTTTTTTAAGAACACACTAACCCTTTAACAAGGAGAGGTTGAGTTTTGCAACAATAGATATATAACGCACTTGCATGCACATTCTTTTGAGGGAGAAGATTTAGCTTATCAAAAAACGGTCCAATCCAAACAAGGCTTACACGTTAACGGTCCAATCAGAATTTAGCTAACACGATTTTGGTCCAAACCATTTTCTACTTGTGATTAATGTGTAACTTTATTGTGGTGTTTATGTAATACTATATAAACGTGTTTATGTATATAAACGTGTTTATGTATATAAACGTATATTAGTCTGTGTTTTAATAAAATATGTATGCATTTTATAACTAAACTGGTTACGATTCGCAATGACATTAATTCGATTGTGGACTTTCGCAATATAATTATTATCAGTAGAATACAAGTCATGTTTCATACAATATTAAATAGCAACAAAATTCAGTGTAGTGAAAACTACTTTAATCATGCCCACAACTAACTACTCGGAGCGATCTTTACACGAGTGTAGATTATAGTGACGTTTATCCATTACAGAAATTGAATGTTTTTACACTGACTGAGTACATTAAAAGAGTAGAATAGCATTATGCATGGATATTTAAAACATGTAACTGATGTATGGAAAGGGAACATTTGACCTATTTGAAGCTACTTACAGTAATGGTGTGCGCATAAAAGCCAAACTTTAATTTCAATGTGTCACACGTTTTTCTTTTCTCACTGGTTGAACGTTTCAGACTAAGTTAATGTATGAGACATTTAATCCTGCATGTTTGACGTGCCTCCTACTTAATGCAAGTTAATACACGTTACGTGTAACAGTTCACGAACGGTCCTTTAAATGAGCGTGTCACCGACATTTGATGTAAATGTACAAGTAAAAAGAAAGTCAAACTTCAGCTAAATCAACAAGAGATAAATATCATTTAAATATAACACGCGACCAACTGCAAAATATTCTAAAAAACTGTGTCTAATAATTATATTTAATAAGGTTTTATATTATGTTTATTATTAGTATTACTGGCTAAAGAAATGTGTTTGTATATTAATGTTTGGTTACGTGTGTGGGGGTATAAACTTTATGAACACATTCATGCGTTTTATGCGCGTGGGCTATTAGTTTTATGAACACATTGACATACTTTCTTACTCTATAAGAATCGATAGTATTAGTTTCAAATAATCGAGCAATTTCATATTTATTGTCGAAAGGAAATTTTATATTGCAGCTGACGTGCTTTTAACGATGTGAAAAGTAACTCAAATGAACTGAGAATCAATCAGAGCAAGTTGTTTTAGAATTTAGCTTCACTTTGCTGAAACATGATAATGAATGGTTGTACGTTCTTAAGGCTTGTTCATTATTTGCCTTAGTTTCTCCTGATAAATTACCAGTGTAGTGTAGTTTTAGCCTAAGAAGCAAATGTCATCAACAATTTCAATAGCATGTTGGTTAATATTCCATCTAAATGAACAAATACTTTTCCTTTCTTCGAATTATGCAAATGTAAGTTTTGTTTTATATTAATGTTTAATTCCCATTGCCATGAGTATTAATAGATTAAACTGCAATTGTCGACTTTCTGGATCAGTGGTAAATAATGCAGTGTCATCAGCAAATAACAACGTAAATATTGATATATAATCTCACAGCTTTTCTATTAAACTATTAGTATTAAGACACTCATTTATGTCATTTATGAAAAAAAAAATAATAAAGGTGATAACGGCTCACCCTTTCTTACTCCTAAAGAAATAAAAAAAACTCTGAATAAGACATATCTTTATAACTTTTAAAACATGCTTTAATGTTCTGATAGATTGACTTGATCATCGTTAACATTTTACAACTTATTCCTGCCTGTTCTAATTGAATCCACAAAGCCTCGTGTATAACAATATCAAATGCCTTTTCATAATCATTCAAGTAGAGCTGACACTGACAGTTTAATTAAATTCATATCTCGGACACGCAAACCGCCAAAATCAACATGAGTGTCGGCTTTAATGCCGTCTTATTTGGACACAAGGCATTTACAAAGGCGTCGAAATATATGTCAACAATGTGATAACAGATACGTTGACATATTGGTGTTAAATTACCATTTATCAACATATCAATGTTAAAGACACGAGCGCTTCACATTAAAGACCATGTTAAAGCTACACGTAATTATCGTGTCAGTCATCATTTGAGCATTTGCAATTATTCGTATGTATGTAACTTGATCACAGATTGATGTTTGATTAATTGGCATCTTTTTAAAAGGGCGACACATGTCATGTGTCGTTTTGGTGGGTATAGTTTTCGTTTTTTTTGTTGTGTTGCAATTTTGTCGACATTCTTTTTAGCCGCCGACGCGCTAGAACGATATGGTATAAATAAGCCATCATAACGTTAATATATTGACACATGATTAGGGCCGCGCAATGCGAAAAAGGGTACTATGCTTTATACCTCTAGCGTAGCTTCCGAACAGCCTGCGCAATCGCGCATTCTTGCCAGGAACTAGCCGGTTCGCTATAAAGTCACGCAAGGGTTTGTAATCTCATAAGCGGACAGGGTAGCTCCTGAAAAGGCTGTGCAGATGCGTAGGCTGGTCTGGATTTATACTTGCCCCATATGACATAAGGACCTTTCTCGCATGACGCGGATCATTTAATGTAAGTTTAATCTGAATGGCAATTCATAATCGCAAGGACTGATGCAATTTTTATTTGTACCTCAATTAAGTGCGCTAACAAATATTTTTATTGGGTTGCGAATAAGAACAATTTGGTTGTTTTCGTTTAAATGAGCGTCAACACGTGGATCGAAAACATTAAATTAAATACGCACGTTGCAGAATATAAGAATGAATGTTTGGAAAAAAAGGTTAAGGCGGTAGCTGTATAATTCTGACAAGATTCGACTCCAGGTATTGTTATTTTTTATTTTATTTTTTTATCTTTTTAATTTTTTTTTCTTGTTGTTAAACAATTGTGAACAAGACCTTTTTGACTTTTCCATGCCAGTTTCCAATCAAAGGGAAAATACTCACCAAAAAATAATAATACCAAACTCTTTTATGTTTGTATAATCTAAGAAACAACCTTGTTCCAATCTAGTAATAAATTAACCTCATGTTACATTTGCGACAACTCTTATTTATACTTCATATAACACTGCGATAGTTAATCCCCATTGACTTTTGTGTTATTCGTTATAGTTCAGTTTACGTGTGCATATAATGTTTGTGTTATTGTAATACGATTAATATAGACTTCTCTGACACCGCAATGGTCAGGACTTCACTATTTGATGTTTACCATAGTATGGGTTTAGTGTACTAAGTTTGTTCAAGTCATGCCCGTTGGGCCAAGTTAATCGGGCCCCAGGGTCACATGATTTATATACAAATGCTTAGTGAAATTACTTTAAAATTCGTATTCTTTAACACCCCAAGGGTAAGGGTCTTAATACTTTGAATGCAAAATCGCGTGTTGCTCCTCACTAAGTTTGTTTAAATCGTGCACCCCACTGGGAGCGTTCCTTTCATCTCCCCCAAAGACACCAAGTACTGGTCATGGTCCCAGGAAACGGACTCGAGAGCGTTTATATAAGCCTACGGCTTTCGATGCAATCGAGCTAAAATAAATAGGTTTAAACTAAATCGTGCACCTGTGGTAAACATTGGCTCCAATCTAAGAGTAACTTGTGTGTTTTTGATGTTTATATTGAAAACTTAATTCGTTCTTATACTCTTTAAGGCCATATCAACATTGTATCATACGGGATAAAACATCTGGTAATATCCCACAATTATTCCACAATATAATATGGTCTACACATATTGTGCATCTAAATGTCGCAGATGAGCAACCTAAGGCCTTAACGCCATCTTGTTAGATTAATGATTATTAATTTAACCAGAGCCTCGGAGGAGTTTAAACATTGTGTATCAATTCGAGAGTACATCTAATTGGATGTATCAAACCAGGTTTTTCAATGTGTTTCTACAAGCAGTAATCACTGTTTTATGCAACACCTGAAGCTTCATGAAGCTGCCATTACCACACACTCAATCGATTGAAGAATGTCTGCTCCTCAATATGGACCAGAGTAACACATTCAGCCTATGTGGATACATTAGAAGTGTGCCCTGTGATGGCCTAAACCCAATATGGCCTCCTTATTCATGTGACCCCAATTGCATCAGTTGCTTTTATTCAGCCCCACACACAGTGGAGGAGAAGTGACAACCCTCCACCCAACTTTCCCGGTCTGGAGACCATGGTACCCCTCCTGCTGACAACTGTCGCTGAGAGCAGGCTAACTATCGAGGTAAATTCAGTTACCTTAGTAACCATTGATATGAGGCATGCGACTTGTAAGATGACAGTTATTGTAATGCTAAATGACTTATAATGCAGTAATTTGATATAGGGGTGTAATTATATATAGCGTGCACAATTCATGAAAAAAAATGTCGAAACCACGACAAAATTGTACCATTTTGGGGTTAGATGTCTTTGTGTTAATTTAAAAAGCGGGTTTGTTTGAACCAAATATGTCATGCAAAAGATGCATTATTTATAAAAGCACAATCAAGTTTAACAGTAAATAATATGGGTCGGTATATGGTACATATATTATCTTTTTTATGCTATTTGTTATTTAAGCATCAAACTAACAAGCCATAATAGTAAGAACTCTATTTATATTTACGCAATAGTTAGATGGGTTGATTTCGTGCAAATATGTGATGTCTTTAAAATCTAGACATTTATTATTTATTGAGCATCCAACGAACAAATCAGGATGCAAAGATTTTCATTAACTACGTCAGAAGGGTATGCTTTGACTGTGACAGGCTCTATACCTTGCCTTGCTCACACTCGTAGATGCCACCACTCTTATACAATATATTGGATATATTATGAGTTTCTTAAATTGAAATCACCTGTGCATAAATAATATATATCGCATCGTTTCTTATTCTGCCTTTTCGGACAAAAAATGTGATGCAGATAGAATTAATTCAAAATTATCTATTCAATTACTCATCCATGGATGAGTGGATTCCTTTCATGTATTTGATAAATATTAACACCGAAAACAAATAACGTCGCCCACGTTCTTCGTGAGCGGTATGAACTGATGTATTCATATCTATTCTCATACGATTATATATCGATAATTAAAACATTCTTGTCGCACGATTTGATGACTTTTAATTGATTAACAGCGCTGCATACTTCAAATGATATAATTATGTACATGTTAATGTGTTTTAGCTATACTTTCTGTAATTGACATAGTTGTATATGGCAATTTATGGTATACATATATCACTTTTATTGCAACCCTTGTATTTCTAAAATCTAGATCAATGTTAAACTATTAGTGCATATGCACTAACGCTTTATATAAAGATACCTTATGCAAATGATACTTGCAATGGTGCAGTGAAGGCACGTAGCAGAAGCGCAAAATGAGCAAGGTCTTACTTAAATGTTCTATATTTTGCTTACATAATTCGGCAACACTTGCGTAACCGCCGTTTCACCAATACAAATTCAGAAAACTATACGAATTTGCACTTTACATACAACAATAGATAATTATTTTGATAATTACCACAATGATTGTTTTTTTTTAATCGCATGTTTATAGGATGGATATAAAGGTTGTTAGTTTAATGTAAAAAAAACGCGTTGTTGCTTTTCTTTATGTATTGCGTTTTTGTCCAGAATCAAGGCCAATCCCTCGTGATAGATTCCGCTCGAACATATCACGATAGCTGGTTCCCGCGCTGTTTGATGGTTGTGGAGAATATTATTATTTTTAAATAAACTATATACAAGTTTGACTTACGCTGAAAAAAGTAAACATAAGAACATTTTTAATATGATTTCTCGTATATCGTCTTTTTTAAATAATTAAATGTAGGTTTCATAACTTTATATGTATTTTATGTTTTAAAGTGTTATTTAAAATGACTCAAATTTCAATTACTTTGGAATTTCTGTTGATGGTGTGCAGAAGTAAATCAACATGCAGTATCATTAACCGTAAAAGTGTCGCTTTAATGTTTAAATCTTCTGCAGATGGGATTACATTGTGCATACCTACATCTCACACAGACAAATTGGCCACAGCTTTTAGATTTTCGGTAGTTGATTGTTCTTCATGGTCGACTGCAAATCGTGAACATGCTAGCTGGATCGATCACGTGAACATGCTAGCTGGGTTGATCACGTGAACATGCTAGCTGGGTTGATCACGTGACCATGCTTGCTGGGATGATTACATGACCATGCTTGCTGGGTTGATCACGTGACCATGTTTGCTGGGTTGATCACGTCAACATTTTAGCTAGGTTGATCATGTGACCTTGCTAGCTAGGTTGATCACGTGACCATGCTAGCTGGGTTGATCACGTGACCATGCTTGCTGGGTTGATCACGTGAAAATCTAGCTGGGTTGATCACGAGACCATGCTAGCTAGGTATATCACGTGAACATGCTAGCTGGGTTGATCACGATTTCTCAATACGAGTCGCGCTCTGAGAAAACGGGGTTGAATGTATGTGCGTAACGTGTCGTACCAGATTAGCCTGTGTAGTCCGCAAAGGCTTATCAGGGACGACACTTTCCGCCTAACATGGGTTTTGCTAAGAAGAGACTTTCTTCAAACGAAACATATCATAACATTGGAAAGTGTCGCGCCTGATTAGCCTGTGCAGACTGCACATGTTAATCTGGGACGACGCTTAACGCACATGCTTTTAACCCAGTTTTCTCAGAGCGCGACTCAACTATATTGTTATCACGGTGGTAAGGTTTGGTGTACCGCATGGTATATATTGCGACTGGGTGCGGGTATAATAACTAAAGCTGTTTTGAATACAGTTATTTAATTTTTGTTGTTAAACTAAATACAAACACACTATTTAAAACTTGCCAAATTAGTTCCTTTGGTTTTTCCTAATGTTATAATGTCCTCCAGTTTACATCAACAATTTATGTGATGATATTCGTATCTTAGCAATGATGTTTCTATGTTGTTTATTGTTAATTACATCTAAATACTGAGACCTATCAATAAATATTAAAGTTGTTTAAAAACTAGAACGAAATTGCATTATAAACGCTCATATTTATTGACAAACGCACAACAATATTATCAAAAACACATTGTGTTATATTTATAATTTATTTAGTACGAGAATCGCACATATCTCAACTGTAATGCAAATAATAGTAATACAAAAGAATCAATACAAAGACCCACACGGTTTGTCAGGAAACAAAGACTGATACGTTTTGTTAAAACGTACGGCAGCTGAACCATACATTACAAGAAAATGCGATTGTTTAGAAGCAACGGGGGCTGCCATAGGACGGACGTACCAGGTACATGTTGCAGACGATTGGTCGCCATGGGGAGGACATTCCATCATTATATACTAGAAACAGACTATGTGAACTTTTTTAGTATAACAAAATGTAGCAACAAATAAAGTACATGTATATTAAAGAGGAAGATAGAAGTACAGCTGGAAAAGACCTTTGTGACATTGTCTCTTTTTCATACTCAATGTGCACGATTGTTAAGTTAGAAAGTTGTGGAAGAAAGTCACTGTATTGTGTTTAAGAGTCTTGTTGTAATGTTTCTTAGTCACGAGAACATGTTAAGAAGGCCAAGGGGCTGCCATAGGACGGACGTACCAAGTTCATGTTGCAGACAAGCGGACGTCATGGGTAGGGCATTCCTTGATGTTTTACAAAAAACATATACTGTGGACGTATTAAGTTACAAAAAACTGAAGCAAATAATAGTAATAAAAAAGAATCAATACAAAGACCCACACGGTTTGTCAGGAAACAAAGACTGATACGTTTTGTTAAACCGTACGGCAGCTGAACCATACATTACAAGAAAATGCGATTGTTTAGAAGCAACGGGGGCTGCCATAGGACGGACGTACCAGGTACATGTTGCAGACAATTGGTCGCCATGGGGAGGACATTCCATCATTATATACTAGAAACAGACTATGTGAACTTATTTAGTATAACAAAATGTAGCAACAAATAAAGTACATGTATATTAAAGAGGAAGATAGAAGTACAGCTGGAAAAGACCTTTGTGACATTGTCTCTTTTTCATACTCAATGTGCACGATTGTTAAGTTAGAAAGTTGTGATAGAAAGTCACTGTATTGTGTTAAAGAGCCTTGTTGTAATGTTTCTTAGTCACAAGAACATGTTTAGAAGGCCAAGGGGCTGCCATAGGACGGACGTACCAGGTTCATGTTGCAGACGAGCGGTCACCAATGGGTAGGACATTCCTTGATGTTTTACTAAAAAACATATACTGTGGACGTATTTAGGTACACAAAAACTGAAGTGACAAATAAATTACATGTATATAAATGCAAGCTAGAAATACAGCTGGAAAAAACATGCGTCATGCGACCATGTTTAGAGGCCATAGGGGCTGCCAGAGGACGGACGTACCAGGTTCATGTTGTAGAGGATAGCTTTGGACGTTAAGCATGCTACCCTTTTAGATACTATATATTATGTTTGTAGTTTTATTTAACAAAAATCAGCTTTTCAAATACATTACTTTAAAATAACAAATTCTATTTCTTAATTAGACCGCTAACAATAACAACAAAACACATTTAAAACCCATATCTACCCTAGACACGTGTGTCAATACACATGGTTTGGCTCAGAAACAATTATAGTTCACAGTCCATTTGACTTGATCTATTCAATTGTGACAATGTGCCTTTATACGGATAAAAATGATCCTGCCAGAATTTCCTCTTGCAATAAGAACAACGTATATCCGTTCTAGAGCTTTGAAGCGCGAATATGTTTGATAAAAATTCGCCAAGCAGGTCAAGACATTTAGGCCGTATTTTGTTGGGTGGAGTGGGGGTTAGCATTGGAGAATAAATATTTTAAACGAACCGTTTGTGAAGTCAATGTGCATACAATATGGAATTATAAATCATTACATGACCATGAATGTTGATTTAAAATTTTGAAAATATGAGAGTGTAAAACTACCAAAGTAAGATATATACAATGTGCACGTAACATATAAAAGTGTTTTCATACAAGTCGTTGACGTAAAGAAGTGCTGTACAAAAGACACTATCGTTATTGACCATAAACACTCGTCGTGGAGTTTGAAGTGTAACTACCTTATTTGATTGTCCGCTATTTGCATTCATAGTGGAATGTTGCATTTTAGCATTGTTAAGTTTGCATTGTAACAGATGTTGTTTGTAATTGTAACGTAGCCATCTTTGTTGATTTTGTAGTATAACATGTTGACGGTTTGGGTCATGAAGAAGACGTACTGATGTTTGCAGTCTTACAGACATTTTCGTTATTTACAATGGGCAGCAGTTGTGGAGGTTGACTCCTAACACACGTTGTTTGTTTTTGTCATGGAGCAGGTGTTTCGGAGTTTGCGGTGTTATTACACTTGTGCCGTTCGTCGTTTTACATACGTTGTGTGTGTGCGCGCCTTGGGTCTGTTATTGTCGAATTTGTTGTCTTACAAAGTACAATCGTTTGTACATCTGAAACAGACAAAATATGGAATAATATAATGATTGACAAGAAATTGGGTGACTGCAACGAATATTATGTACCCACCATTGCAGTCGTGGTTATGTAAACAGATCCATTTATATGACAAATATGTCATTTATGTCGGTGAGCAAAAGAGCGATAATTTATAATCATGGGTGCTGCGAGATTTAAATTTAAATATTATGTGTTAAAGGTCGTTGATCAAAAACTCCAGTGTGCCATACGATAGTTAGGCTTTAAATGATCAGTCGTGACACATGGACGAGCAATACATAGATTTAAGAAGCAATTACACAAAAGTGGACCAAAATAGCTCCGATTAATTCATTCGGCTGATAGTTTAGGTTACATAAATGTGTATCTGATTCGCTGAACATGCATAATTCGATAATTTCATAGTTTAGTCTTATGAGGTTGTAAGCAGTAGAGTTAAATTTTGTTACATGAATGAAACATATTATAAATAGATCGCCGTGGCGTTGTGGATATGGTGTCCGCCTAGCGATCGAGAGGTCATGGGTTCGAACCTCACTGGAAGCGTTCCTACGATCTCCCCAAACTACACCAAGTACTGGTTTTAGTCCCAGGAAACGGACTCGAGAGCGTTTATATAAGCCTACGGCTTTCGAAGCAATCGAGCTAAAATAAATAGGTTTACACATAATATCAATCGTTCTCACGCGTAGTTTTTGTAACAATTATTGTTAATGCACAACTAGTGTTAATACGTAGCTAACATGATTGTTTTACAGATGAAGCATATTGTTTGGTTTACTAACAACTTGCTCAATCATCGTTTTACTAGATTTCGGATAGTAATTACACTGGTACACTTATATTATGTGTTCGATTCAAGCGTCACGTTTGGCATTCATTTTGTCATTTTCTGTCTGAATAGGAACATTTGATTGAGATTAGTTTAAACGCGTGTTTGGTTTTAGATAAAATATGTGATAGATGTGATGATCTCAGTTTTAATCATTTTATATTTTTGGATGATGTTATATTACAGAAGAAGTGGATACTAACACGAATTTCCCTCCCGATACATGTTTTTCAGTTTCACTGTACGATACATTTAATCTACCCATATCAACGTTTTTTTCTTAAAGTGTGTTGCTTATTTAGCGAAACAAATATACAAATAATATCCTTTTTACGCTTCAAGAGCTCTGCACTTAATTAACGTTTATAAATACAACATAGTGATCTACCCATGCGATATAAAAGATGATCATAGACAAGAAAATAAATCTTGCCCGATCTGCACCGATATGCCTATTAATACCAGAAGACTGACAATGGCATGTTTAACCCATTTATGCCGAGTTTTTTTTGAGTATTTCTCCCAAAAATTCCTTTAAGCAAACAGCGTAGACCCTGATGAGACGCCGCATAATGCGGCGTTAATGCGGCGTCTGATCTGAGTCTACGCTGTTTGCCTAGGCCTTGTTTTGTAGACGCTAAGCATAAATGGGTTAAATGGTTCCCATACCTGTATGCATATCACAGCAAGGCGGTATTGATAGCTTAAACATGCAGCTGTTTTTTCGAGACATCTCATTTGATAAATGTATCCAAGTATTTGTTCCCATTAAATAAACGCATACACTCAATTTTACAATTCCATACCACCATAAATCGCGAGCACTCATGTTATTAAGATTATTGTTTTTCATTAGTCATACGATTCTTAAAAAATAATTAATTATACTTAGGTCAAAATCTACACGTTTCGTTAGAAAAACAAACCAATTATTGACAAAATGTAAGGTCTATTTATAAAACGTTTCAAAAGATGTGTATTTAATTAACAGAACAATCACAAAATCAAGTTGAAATTGCAAGATTAAATTCTCTTACTAGAAATACGAATAATGAAGCGTATTGGGTGGGAACAATTTCAAACGCATTTGAGTGTAGCATTTGGCCTCACACCCACCCAAATCCAATATCCCTGTCCATAAATCAGTGCAAGTCAAATACGAGTTCTTAATTGTGTGATATGATGTTGTTTTCGTGTGTACCCGCTTGATTTTTTTTAAACGTGCGTGAGTGTTCATGGGTTAATGCGTGTTGCTGAACGATGCATCCGTTTAATTATTCAGCCAAATTACAACAAAATACATTATGTTTTAAATTCAAGTAAGTGAACTTTTTCTTGAAACTTATAATGCCTAAGCTTTAAACCATGAATTTAATTGGTTGCAATTTTTTAAAACCATTTATATTTCTGGTATAAATCATGTTTTTTATATAAAAAGGTTAGATAATCAGAACTAAGTGTAAGTTTGACGCGTCATTCAACCGGTTAAAACCCCCGATGCTTTGCATTTACCGTTCTATGGTATGACCAAAGATGTCATCTTGTGTATGTGTTATATCGTATTGTATATACTGTCCTGAATTCCACAGGCAGTTGGTCAATTTCTTTCAACAAAGGACTAGCGGGTGTTAATAAGAATTTCTCTCCCAATTATTATTATTATTATTATTATTATTAGTGTTGTTGTTGTTGTTGTTGTTGTTGTTGTTGTCGTCGTCGTCGTCGTCGTCGTCGTCGTCGTCGTCGTCGTCGTCGTC